>JAQMYF010016284.1:0-15767 GCA_030014195.1 Neosilurus mollespiculum
GAGGACTATTTCCTGGAGAAATGTTTTGAGGCGATGGAAGTGGACAGTTTAAGCTCGTCTCACCCTGTTTCCACCCCCGTAGAGAACCCGGCTCAGATACAAGAGATGTTCGATGATGTGTCCTATGACAAGGTATGATCATTGCAGTGTTATCATTTAGTCGAGGAGCTGGAAAGCACTTGTGTGTAATGTGTGTGTGTGTGTGTGTGTGTGTGTGTGTGTCAGGGTGCGTGTATCCTGCACATGCTGAGGGAGTTCCTGAGCCCTGAAGACTTTAAGATGGGGATCGTTGCCTACCTGAAACGTTACAGCTACCAAAACACCGTCAACACACACCTGTGGGAGAGTCTGACTGCTGTGAGTAATCCGTAAACAGACACACGTCAGTACAGAATCATATTTACAATAAAACCTTAAACACTAAATAAATAATATTTGTTTTATTGTTGAAATATACCGTGATTTATTTTCCACAGAAGCAGCACTCTGCAGACGAGGTGGACGTCAGGGAGATGATGGAGACCTGGACCCTGCAGGAAGGATTCCCTCTCATCACAGTGGAGGTCAGAGGTCGCGAAGTGCGTCTGAGTCAGGAGCGATACCTGAAGGGTGACGACTCTTCCCAAACCTCCGGGTGAGTACAGAACTGAGACCATGCAGTACCCTAATCCTGTTATTAACATATCACTGAATTATAAAGTGCTCCAGAATTCTTGGCACCCTTCATGAAACTGAACAGAAAAACACATGTAACGAGCACAGAAACACTGCATGTTTATTTATTAATTCACAGCATTTTTAGATATGATTTTTCCCCACTTCCACCACAGAGGAAATGTTTTTGGTTAGGTTTATATGTTTGCTAGCAGGATCACACAAAAACTAATGTGTGGAGTTTCATGAAGTTTCTACCAGAGGCAGAGTTTTGATCGAGAACAACTCCATTCAATTTTAGAGCTGATCCAGAAGGAAGGAAGTTTTTAAAGGATTCTTTAACAATGGAAAATAGGACAGTATTTTAAAGTCAAAGGATATTCAGAAAATGTAGACCACTGTGTGAAAAAATAGTCTGTTCTTTCAAAAACCATCAACAAGTTTTGGGTGCCTCCAGTTGTTGTTGCTGGCATTATTTTTGACCAATGAAAGTGCTTCTGAGCAGCATGTACGTGTGTTTGATCACATGTTTACGACGTGTGATAACCCTTCCACTCCGTTCAATTGCTGTTGCCAAGCTACTGCGGTATAACCTCCCGTGAGTTTATATGACAGAGTGATTATTTTCAACAAATTATCTGTGTTTTGCATTAAGACAAATTATACAAACAAAAGCAAATAAATTAAATTTATAAACTGTTAGTTAAAATAAGTGAGGCGGGTTTCGAAGTCACCGGTGTCTTGGTGTGCACTCGCCCGATCAGCCAACTGTATCAGTTTCAGCCGCATTGTTTTCAGCAGCAGTGGTGCACGTGGGCTTGTTTATGTACCTAAACATGGTTTGTTGACGTGCAGGCATTATGAATTAAATACAGGATCTGGGAATTGTTATGTTAACCGATTATAATGTACGCGTGACTGAGAAGAGGAAAATTCCCATTTGTTATTAAAAGCAGATATTGCTGATTGCCCGAAATATAACCCACATCTGGGCTATCCAGGCTCGTCCGAGTTGACACTCGAATTTTTCAAATCTGACATCACATATTTTGTAAAAATGGCTAAAATGGCTTTAAAATTAGAAAATACCCCAAGTACTGATCAGAAAGAAATATTTGGAACCATCTCATACACGAAATCTACAACTCCGATGATATCTTATGCAACACGCTTGCAGGTATTGCTGCCTATCCTATTTCTTTAATATTTTGGTTCATATGGGTATTGCTGGGATTTGCAGAGGTTTGCGCTCTCTGAGTTCACTTTCTTGCTTGTTTATATCTGCATTCATAAACTTTAGAGTAAATGATTACAGTCTCTTCCTGTAATGTCCGACCAGTATGGAGACACTAGTAGAGCAGCTCACTCCTCCAGAACATTTTAAACTCCTTTACATTCCTGGAATTGATTTATTATTGGATTTTGTAACTGGTGTAAAAGGTGAGTTAGGTAGTGTTAACAAATCTGGCAGTGTGTGGAAAGCTGCACCTTCCCTTCCTCCACCTTCATGTCTGAAGTGCCCTTAAGAAGGCACCTAACCCCCAACTGCTCTTCGGGTTCCCTAATGTGTGGGGCAGCCCACTGCTCCGAGTGTGTATGCTCACTGTTTAGGTGTGTGTGCTCACTTTGGATGGGTTAAATGCTGAGGTAGTAATTTTCCTTGCGGGATTAATACAGTATATCAAAATCAAAATAAAAAAATCAAAAGGCCTAAGAATGCTGTTTACTGAGATCTGTTGTTTTGGAAAACAGATTTTTGTGGCACGTCCCCCTGACGTACGTCACCAGCAGCTCGAGAACAGTGCACCGCTTCCTGCTGAAGACCAAAACAGGTGTGTAAGCGTGCACACACACACACACCACTACAGACAGGCACACTACTAATTTTTATAGTTTTCTTTAAAAATAGGTAATAAATCTCTGATATTCTGTTGATAGGTGTGCTGTACCTGCCTAAGGAAGTGGATTGGATCAAGTTTAACGTGGACATGAGCGGATATTACATCGTCCATTACGAGGGCTCGGGCTGGGACGACCTCATCAATTTACTCAAACACAACCACACAGCTCTGAGCAGCAACGACCGAGCCAGTCTCATCAACAACGCCTTCCAGTTGGTCAGGTCAGCTGCCCATCATACACCACTGATTCGTCAACAGTTCTTAGATTCAGTCTACGCTGTATGATGTACGTTATACACACAGTAGTCTCGTTGATATGCGCATGTCAGAGTTCGATGCACCTCAACACATATCAGGTGAGACTGCATTTTAGCACATAGCTGAGATCAAAGGAGGTGTGGAGTGCTGTGTATACAGCTGTGAGAGCTAATATGGAGGGGTGTCACATATTAAGTAGAAGCGCATATTAATGAGATTCTACTGAATTTACCATGTTACACTTTGGAGTATTCCTTCACTCTGCTGTACAGTGTAGGGAAGCTGCCGCTGGACAAAGCTCTGGACCTGTCGCTGTATCTGAGCCAGGAGACTGAGATCATGCCTGTGACGCAGGGCTTCAGTGAGCTTGTGCCTCTTTACAAGCTGATGGAGAAGAGGGACACACTGGAGGTGCTGGAGAACCAGATGAAGGTCAGTGCAAAAATGATGCCTTCAGAATTACATCTCATGTCTTACTTATGACAGTCCTGAAGATTTTTAATCTCAGATGTCCTGTGGTTGTCACCCAGAGCTACATCGTGTACCTGTTCCACAAGCTCATTGATCAGCAGGAGTGGAGTGATGATGGATCGGTATCTCAGAGAATGCTGCGCAGTTATCTGCTCCTGTTCGCGTGTGTGAGAGGTCATCCACCCTGCATCTCCACCGCCACTGAGCTCTTTAACAAGTGGAAGGAGTCTGATGGCAAAATGAGGTCAGAGGATATTGACATACAGGGTTCCCATAGATCAGATAATGTACTTGTGGTCGTAGCTTGTGTACATGATGGCAGAACGAAATTGTTTACTACTTGTTCCAAAGTCTAATTTCGTTGGTCAGCAATTCAAAAGAAAATCAAATGATAGTCTGTGTAACACTACGGTGATGAAAGTCACCTGGGTTTTTCTCGAGAATGTGGACACAGTCACGTATAACTCAGTGTTTTATACAGATAGTGTTCCCTGGAACCTTCCTGCCAAATTCCCACCGGGTCAGTGCTGGTTCTTCATGACAGCCTCTTCATGAGCCTGATGGTTAACCAGTGTCTGTAGAACCACAGTTACACAGCAGTGTAAGAGCCAGTCTGTTCATAAATGATATTTAGCAAACCAGAGAGGGACACGTTAACCCTACAGAACCTGGAGAAGCTACTACTTCTAATGCCTCAGAGTACCACCAGCGCAGTGCAGGCATTTCTTATTGAGTGGCATGTCATAGTATGGGACTGGCATCCAGCCTGTATATAGTCCAGGGTGAGCACGCCCATCACCTCGTGGTTTAATGACGTGAGGTAATGATGTGAGGAGCAGGGAATCAAGCAAATGTGTTTTAAGAGAAAAGAAACATCCTTCTCTAAAAAGCATCACGCTGAACAGCATCAATGCTGTGAAAAAGCAGCCGATGTCATATAAGAGACGGGCTATTTATTCACCGGCGTGCAACTCTTCTGGGAAAGCTGCTCTCGAGTATTCTTGCTCATTGCTTCTTGATGCACAAATAAGAGAATTGGGTTGGCTGGTAAAGATGGTGGACCTGAAGAATTTCTGATTTAAGTGAACATCGTGGAATTCTGAGAAACACTCATAGACTGTTTTTTTTACTCTGCTTCCTATGTATGTAAATGTATGTTTGGGCTGCTGCACTGGCATCGAATTACCTGAACTAGGAGTCTGCTTTCTTAAGATGGTCAGTGCTGCCCACACACAAAGTTGGTGTTTGTCTTTGGCTTCCTGCAGCATTAATCATGTAGCATGCCCCATTACCTCTCGGAACTGGACCAGGGTAAACTGAAAACCAGTTATGTTGGATAACCCTGAGGAGTGGACAGGATGAGGAATCAACCCAAACTTAATAAAAGCTTGAATACTATATGTCCATTTCCATCAAAACAACATGCTACTGTTATTACAACCTCCTTCAAGGAATTAAAAAAAGAGTGATAAATCCTCACACAGGGGCACCATTGTACTTAGAAAGGTGGGGTGGGAGTAAAGAAAACAGTCTAACCAATCAGATATAAACTGGTGAATTTCTGAATAAAATAAAACTCCACACATCTGCATATATACATGTAATGCAGTATTATATGCAGATGTGTGGAGTTTTATTTTATTCAGAAATTCACCATATCTGATTGGTTAGATTAATATCTGTATACTGTTATTGTTGCTGGCATCTTGCCTTTTTGGAACTGATGTGTCTAAGTCCTACTGTGAAACAAACAACAAATGACAGCCTTTTCAAACAGGCTAAACTACTGAACATATTTTACAGATTTACAGACTTCATGGATGTAAGTAAAAACAACATGATAATGAAAATGTAATGAAATTGAATATAATGAAAATGTACACATTTTTAGTGTAACAGAAGAGTTTGGAAGGCTTTGGAAAGTTTTATTTTATTTTATTTTATTTATATATTTTTTGATGATTTAAGATTTCTATAGAGGGTTACACCTCTTTTGCTCTTTTACAGAACCTTTTCCCCCAGAGGGAAAAAACTCAAAGGTGTTTTAGGATATTGTGTGTTTTATAAACACTATTCAACCTTTATACACTGCCCGGCCAAAAAAAAAAAAGAAAAAAAATTGTCACACACTCTAATATTTTCACAGGGAGCATTTATCCTTGATCACAGCATGTAATCTCCATGGCATTGTTGCTCCAGTTGGTCTGGTTGAGGCTCAGCAACATTAATTTGGCAATAAAATGAAGTCAGCTGATGATCTGAATGTACTGAATGAGCAGGTTATCACATCAATGCACTTTTTATTCTCTGATGGCACGGATATAAAATGGCGACTCAGATAATGAAAAAGTGGTTCAGGAAGCACGAGGAATCATTTTCACATATGTATTGGCACCCCAGAGTCCTGACCTTAACCCTATTGAATGTTTTCGGGATGTGATGGAGAAGACTTTATGGAGTGGTTCAGTTTTTCCCTCATCGATTCAAGACGTTGGTGAGAAATGAACCCGACACTGGATGGAAATAAATGTTATGTTGCTTAAGTTTGTTGAAATAATGGCATGAGGAATACGTGCTGTTAGCAAGGCTAAAGGTGAAACAACAACATATTTATGTGTCCAACTTTATTTTTGGCTGGGCCGTGTATAACTGCACCTTTGTGTGTTGTTTTTTCTCTTGCTGCAGTCTTCCTAACGATGTGAGCCTGGCGGTGTTTGCGCACTAAGGAAGGATGGGACTTTCTGTTCGAGAAGTATCGTGAAACGCTCTCCACTTCTCTGAAGCTCCAGATCAAGTCGGTCCTGTCCATCACTCCTCTCGCTCACAAACTGAAATGGTGAGATTGTACCACAAGGAGATAAAAGGGGCACAGCAATCTTTAACATTCTGTCCAAATCTCATCATATCTTCAATAATAATCTCTGTAGGATGATGGAGCAGCGTTTGGAGGGATCTGTGATGAAGACGCAGGACCTGCCGTACGTTGTGGTGTCCATCAATAGGAACCCCAAAGGTTATAAACATGCCTGGGACTTCCTGAGGGCAAACTGGCACTCGCTGGTGAAGAAGTGAGTAGAACATGTTAGAGCTCATCAAACATCTGAGTACCTTCTGTTAAGTAGTTCCACTAGCTGAACCCACGTCAAGGTGGGAAGTCAGTCCTACAGGATACAACGGCATTCTATATAACTGTCTCCAACAAGTCTTGGTCCATGACACCTCTAGGACTTGGCTGACATTCCCAAAACTGGATGTTCTCTTGGTGTTGTGGTGCATCCACCATAAGCTTCCATGTGTTGTGCATGCTGGGATGCTTTTCTATTCACCACAGGTGTAAAGAGTGATTATATGAGTTACTACATCCTTCCTGTCAGCTTGAACCACTCTAGCCGTCCCCCCCTGTCCCGCTGTCATCAACAAGGCATGTCTACTATTGATGGGAAGTCCGATTCTTTTAAATAACTCGATCATTTCGGGTTAGTGGGACAATAGTGAATCGATTCATATTGATTTATTTGATTCACAAAAAAAAAGATAATTAAAAAAAAAACGCTGCCAGGCTCAAACCCGCATCACCGGGTTGCAAAACGTACTGTTAATTCACGGCTCTATTTATTCTGCCTCATGAAGAGGTATTATACTAATTATATAAGGAGTTCTTTACTTAATGCTGCTTAAAACAACTTAGTGGTCTGTGTGTTTCATTTTATTTTATTAGTGTGTTTTCTTGAAATTAAACATTTTTAACATTACAAAAATTGTTGACTGCAAATCACTACATTTGCCTTGTTGTGTGTTCATGGTCCACTATGGCTTCGGTCTTCTTAAGGTAGGGGTATCTAGTCTTTCGTTTAGCGAGTTAGTGGTTCACTGAATGATTTAGCGACTCGGCCCAACGCTGTCACTCAGTGATTCAGCGGTTCACTACGCGGTACGATCAGAGATCTATAGTGCTGTTCCTCCAAGGAATATTATCCTGCATCAAAAATGGTTTAAGGCATATTGGCCTAATACATTAAATAATGTGAAAATTTTTTTTTTCTCAATCTGCAGAAAATGTTACAGGTCAGTGTCACACATTTCAGTACCATGATCAGACCCACCTACAGCCGTGATGTGTGTATCTGCAAAACCGTAACAAATTTCTGTAATTGTCTCATCATTATTTACACTATACTGTTTATTCCAATAAAGAAAAGATTAGAATTGATCAGAAAGACAGTCTGGATAGACACTTGTTCATGACTATTATTGGTGGAAACGGCTGGACTTTTAATGGAATATCTACAGAGGTGTACAGAGGTCCATTTTCAGAAAGAAACAGATAACAGCATATGAATGGTGGGCTCGTTATTTGCTGGCATACAGCTCCTCTGGGAAGGCTGTTCTAGTGTATCGTTGCTTATCACTCCTCAATACACAAATACAAGAATCAGGATGGCTGGCAAAGATGTCGGACCAGAAGAACTTTCGGTTCAAGTGAGAAACAAGTGTCGAGGAAATGAAAATAAAGCTTTTGGGATACACCCTATGCTGTGTTTGTTCAATCTGTAGAACGTCTGTGACTAATTCTTCATAGGCAGCACGGTGGCACATCCACCTCACAGCAAGAAGGTCCTCGGTTTGGGTTGTTGTCCATAATAACTGATCATAGAAGAAGACGTCTATAGCATTAAGTGTCCCATCAAATCGAGGTGAGTTACGGAGTTTCTCTGTTGGTGTGAAAGTGCACATGTCTACAGGCAGAAAGAGACTGGAGAAGTTTGTATGTGAGGCATGCGAGAAAAAAAAAAAAAAATCACATTTTTTAACTACCTGTGAGATTTTTATTCCCATATTAAACTGAACCCCTTTTGGTAGACTCTAATACCCCAGTACTGAAGAATTACTTAAATATATTGAGGATCAGTAGAAGAAGCCTTCCACTGGAGGAAGAGGAGGAATATTTTCAGATGTACAGGAAATTTCCGTTGTTGTCATCGTAATTGGTCACGATGTAATAAAATTGTGGAAGATAGAGAGCTGAGAGACAATGTCACTTTTGGGAATGTAAATATTATCAGATCAACAGGAAGTGTGTATCTTCCTAATCACAGGGCAGTGTGTGTGTGTGTGTGTGTGTGTGTGAGAGAGAGAGAGAGAGAAAGAGAGAGAGAGAGAGAAAGAGAGAGAGATTCGTTCTCTAACACTGCCATCTAGTGGACACTTAGGTAAACACACCACGTTAAATGAAAACTTAACTATATTCTGCACAATCACTACATTGAGAAGTTAATGAAGTCTCCATAAATATAATTTCTGTATAAAAAAATGACTCTCTAAACCTCTCCACGTCCTTAAACAAAGACCCCAAAAGCTGCTGCTCTCTTGCACACTGCCAGATTGCCAAAGACTCAGGGTAGCACTATAGTGTGCTGTAAGTAGAAATTAGTCATATTATAAATGTATATTATTCTACACTTTTAGAGACTTTTTTTTCCTAAGTTGGCTCATTTACAGTGTAATTCTCAGATTTTTTTGTAAATAAAGCTTCCTGTTAAAAGTGAATTTAAGCAGGATGCATATGCTGAGTATCTTTATTCTATATAATTAAGATAGATGAAGGAGTATCTAATTAAACCTCCTTTTCTTTGCACCTTGTTGTTATTAATGTTGGTGTTGGGATTGTAATGTCTCTCCATCCTTGTGCACTTGTGTAGTAAGTTACCACTGATATGTCCGTTTTAGTAAAAGTTCATTAGTTTCCGTCTGTTTTCGGCTTCCTGAGTTTGTGACTGTCATTTTTAGGCTTCTAATAATATAACATTGGAGGCATGTATTAGAAAGCTTGCCTGGGAAACACTGATGGAACTTGATGGAAATCCTCTGGCGGAAAACTTTGAGAACCATTGCTTAGCATAACTATAATATATAATAACTAGCTAATATATAACTGAATAGGAATCAAATTTAAAATAAAAAATAATAATAATAAAAAAAAGCTTTTAACTCTATTAAAACATTTATAGCATTTACGTAGCATTTATCATGTAAAAGCTGTCTGTTAAATGTGATTAAAATGTTTTTAAAGTTGAATCCAACCTATTTATTCATGAAGGCTAGTTAAAAACTAGTTCTATAAACCTGTTTCAAATAAGCTTTAGTGTTTAATTTCAGCTAATTATCATTTCAAAGTTTATCATAAAAACTATTTACCAAGTTTAGTAAAACTAGTGGTTAGTTAAAATGACCAAACCTCTATATATATATATATATATATAATTTAAAAAATGTGCAACAGAATTAAGCAGTAAAATTGGTTATCGTATAAAAATCTTGTGGAGAAAAAAACAACTAAATTCTTAGTGTATTTAAATATCATTTTAAAATCAAAACTAAAAAAAGTTTAGTTTATAAAAATCTATGAATAAAACCCTTGTGGCAATATTTGAGGGAATTATTGAGTGCCAGGTCTCATTTTCTTTTGAAGTGAAAATCACTTCCTGCTGTAAGTGTGTGAGTATGAAGTGTGTGGGAATAAACGTAAGGTGTGGTGCTGAGTACGTGATGGTCTGACTGATGCTGTCCTGGTTGCAGGTTCTAAGCACAGGTTGATGCTTGGGGGTCACTGCACACTGCTGCGAAAACGGGAAGGAGAAGTGAACCCACCCTATGCCACACCCCGCCGTTCCCTTAACTCCGCCTCCTCCGACCAATCACATCACTGCACTATGTGTGAGATTCATGTCAACTCAGAAGCTCAACTCCAACAAGTTTGTGTTTGAATGAACTTTAAACAAAACTGAAGCTTGTAGCACTGTAAATATACACATATAGATTTCTCCTACTGTATGAATCTCGAGACATGTTGCCTCACTGTTTTTTCCTTTCGCCTCACCTGGATTTTCACAAAATACTGCCTCACTCCTTTCAAAAACATTCAAATATCTCTAAATCATTTTAAAGTTATTATTTCTTGTGCTGCTTATTATCTTATGAAGTTAAATGAAATAAACCTTGTAATGCAACCCGTGATTACGGAATACGATGCACATGTTCAGTGCGATCGGAAACATATTCTTGCGAATTCCCGCCACCTGTAAGATTAGGTCGCTGCATGGCGTACTTGATTCAGTAGCGTATTCAGTCACTACAAAGAGTGAGTAAAACCTACAGTTAGAATGGTTTCGAACAATCAGAACAAAACAACAACTGCCTGTACTTTTTTCAGTAATGTAAGGACATTCCTCTTGATTGATGCAAGCCTGGTCAAGTAATATATATTATTATAAAACTTAAGAAATTTGTCATATACGGCGTTCTGCATATTTCATTTTATGGTATGTAAATAAGGTGGCACCGTGGGGTAGTGGAGTGGAGATTGCATGTTCTCCCTGTGCTTGTGTGGGTTTCATAGGAACAATCAGGTTTCCTTCCACAGTCCAAAGACATGCACGTTAGACTAACTGCCTGTTCCAAATCATCCCTAGGTGTGAGTGCGAGTGCAAACGGTTGTGTGTTATGGCCCTGTGAGGCACCGGAAGCTGTTTAGGGTGTATCCCATCTTTACTTGGAGGTGGCTAAGATAGGCTTTAGTCTTCCCGCAACCCTATTAGGATTAAGCAGTTGGGCAAAGGAATAAAAGGAGGAATGAACAAGTAAGTTAATGCTATGCATGTCAGGGGGGCAGCAGCAGTAAAAACTAAAATTAAAAAAGAAATCGCAACAGTGAAGTCAGTTCTATCCATTTTCAATTAAAATGGCAATTTCACATCAAAGATATGATAATATTATGATGATTTAGACTTGTGTGTTAATTGGATGTACATGTTTTTTAGCACATGAGCAGCATGAGACACTGGGACAAAGTGACTGGAAAATCACATACAGCAAAGTTCAACTCGTATATCAACAACTCTGACCACTCAGTGTTAACTGTGAAACACACACACACACACACACAGCTGTTTAAACCTCAACTTACAAAATTATTGATGTAGTTCAACTCTACATCTCAATCTAAATTACTTTTACTCTTATAGATACTATATATAACTTTATACAAATTCGTATTGAAAAGGATTTAGTTACTGAAACATTTTAAAGTATAAACAAATGTCTAGATTGTTATTAGTCATATTATTAGTGTTTACTCTAAAACACAGGTGTCAAACTCATGATCCCCTCTGTTTAACCCCACCCTCTTGAGACCCTTCCTCAGTCCCCTGAGAATGGCTCACGGTCCGGTTGTCTTCTCCCCATACTAAAGAAAGAAATTTCAGACATTTCACAGGAAGCTGTTCAGGAAGTGAAGTATGCAGCCTCACAGACAACACTATGGAATATTTAATATTTACATATTTCTAAATATAAACTCATGGAAAAAGGAACAAACTGTGACTTAATGCATCTCTGTAATATTTTTATTAATTATTGAATACATTCAATAACATGACAATGGAAAAAACAAGAACACTGAAAAACATAATCCATCTTTAAATTAGCATTGAACTAGCATGTTAGCTTAGCATATACAGCATGATTTGTCAGTGATGTTAATTTTCAGGGACAGTAAAGCACACAGATGGGTTAACACTCGATCACCCATAGATAGAGAACCATATCTTTTATGTACTTATAGTCATACATTTGTACATTTCTTTAAAAAATGGGCTTGCACACTGAGAAGTTTCTAAACAGAAGGTGTTCTATTGTATATTGTATTAATAAATCATTTTAAAAGATCTCTCTGTTGGATACTGAATTCTGGTTGGAATGTACATAATGTGGGCAGCACGGTGGTGTAGTGGTTAGCACGTCCACCTCACAGCGAGAAGGTCCTGGGTCTGAGTCCTGGGCATGGCGAGGGGATTTTTGTGTGAACTTTCCATGTTCTCCCCGTGCTTGTGTGAGTTTCTTTCAGGTACTCCGGCCCTTTTGTGGTTCAGCAAATGAATGAAAAAAAATAATGTATATAACATAAAACTCAAACAGTAGAGTGGCGGCAAATCCCAATATTAATAAAGTGATGAAGTTTCCATATCAACAGTTTTTTTTACAAGGTCCTCTATTGTAAACTTTATGTACATTTATTTTTGTAAATAATATTTGATATAGTGAAGTTTACAGTGGGGCAGTGGTGGCCCGGGGGTAGGGTGCAGGATTACTGATCCCATGGATGGGAGTTCAAGCCCCAATGTCACTGCAGTGCAGCTAACTGGGTTATCAAAGGCCAGCCATGTCTCTCACTGTCTGTGGTGGGAGGGTGCCCAGGGTGTGCTGTGCCCTTCCCCAGAGTCGACTGAGATGGGCGCCAGCCTCCATGCGCCCCTAATTACAGTTAAGCGGCTTAGAAAATGAATGAATGAAGTTTACAGTATAGAACAAAAACATTTACAGAAGTGTCTTGTTACAGAAGGGGCCTTAACGTAATTTTTTTTTCTTTGAGTTTATAAAAGTGTGTGACAAAATAGAAATTAACTTGTTATTTAGTACTAAATAAAAACTGATTAAATACCTATAACACTCAAACTTATTTTCTGAACCGGTTAACCCTATTAAGGTTGCGGGGAGGCTGGAGCCTCTCAGCCATCACAGGGCCATCACAGACACGGCCATTTATACTACAACCAGGTCTTTGGACTGCGTGAGGTCCTCTATAATATGACTAATTTCCTTTGACTCTGCCTTCAGAATTCGGTTAAAGGAAACACGACGGTGGTAATTTTTGAAAAACTCCAATAATATCCAACTAGCCCTAAAAATCTCTAGAGTTGTTTTTGTTACAGACTGTGTGTAGTTAAGAACCACCATTACTTTACCCTGGACAGGTGCCACCCTACCTTGCCCGACATCACCCAGATAAGTCATCACTGCCATGGTAAATTCACATTTGGTCAAACTGTGATGGTAAGATGCGCATAGGCCAACCTGTTAAACAGGGCTCGAATGCGCTGAAGGTGAGAATGAGCCATGTGTCGCTGTAAATGACCACATCATCCAGACATACTGAGTACCCATCCAATCCTGACACAACACCATTTATCAGGCACTGGACGAAGGCAGGGTAAACCCTGAACAGCTTGTCAGACCATCACAGGGTCAACAGACACACAGCCATTTATAACCTTTTATAAACCTATATCACATATAACACTATCACACCTAGGGGCAAGGTGGAACAGCCAGTTAGTCTAATATGCATGTCTTTGGACTGTGGGAGCATGCAAACTCCACAGAGAAACGCCCTCACCGAGGCCGGGACTCGAACCCAGGACATTTTTGCTGTGAGGCAGACGTGCTAACCACTACATCACAGTGCCACCCTTTTCCCATAACAGCACTTCCTAAATACTGTAACCCTTATGAGCAATAAATCAGTTTGTACAGTTGTCCAGTAGAGGGCAATGGGCACCTTTGTTTCCTTTTCTGCCACAAAATTAGAGCAAAATAAGGTGTTTTGCTGTGGAATATAATAATAATGATAATAATAATAATGTTTACAATTAAATATTCCTGATACAGTTTTACGGTTGGATCTGATTGCATTTAAAAGAAAAGATTGTGATGTATCCATGGCTGAGGGGATTTGATACATCACATTGTTAATGCAGTTAACATTCAGTAGTTATTACATAATTTGTGACTAGCAGCATAATTAAAGACCTACAAAACCAAAAATAATGTGAATACTGCAAGGACTAAGGACTTTGTAATTTGACTAAAACTCCATTTCATGCTATAACTCATATATCCTGATAATACAAAGTTATACATAGTGGTAAGCACTCCCGCTCCATATATACAGCAAGAAGGGAAATGTAGGAAAAATTATAAAAATTAGAAATAAAAAATTATAGAGCTATATATAATAAGTATTCAGCTAATATTTATGACATTGTTCATAAATCATTAGCAGTAAAAATAGCTAGCTAGCAAAAACATCTTTTGATCCAAAATAACCATACTACTAATAAGAGTCTTCACTTCACACATGAATGGTTATATTATAATTTAATTTAAGCCTAATGGTTAGATAAGCAGCTTTGGGACCGAAAGGTTGCTGGTTCAATTCCCGAACCAACAGGAGAGTGGAGGGTGGAGTGAGCTGCACCAGGAGCAAGGCACCTAACCTCCAACTGCTTTCTGGGTGCCCCAATATGTGGCAGCCCGCAGTTCCTAGTGTGTGTGTGCTCACATTGGATGGGTTAAACACAGAGGCAATAATTTCAGTAGAAATTAATACAGTATATAAATAAAAAAAACTAATTAATATTTTACACAAAGGGTTTACCTGTAATTTCACAGGTGTGTATATGTCTGAGTGTGTTTGTATGTGTGTTGGGGGGTGGTGGTGGCGGTGGTGGTGGTGGTGGGGGGGTTAACCTGTTTTATACAAACTCATTGAGATATGATATTATTTGGATTCGCTCTTTGGATTTTAGGGAAACACACTGGGATTCAGTGGGAAATAGTGTACAGGGTCGATAAGAGATGTTTTGATAGCCAGTAAAAGACACTAACAAAATCAGATTTTTTTAGTGCCTTTTCATATTCCACGTTTTAATTCAGAACAAATATAGAAATTCACAGAGGGTGCACAGGTGTGGAAACATGTTTTTACTCCTTATGTGAGTGAATGGCATAGTGTACAATAATACAGTGATGTCTGTGTAGTGCACAATGAATCTAATGAAGAGAGTTTTGGGATTAAGTTCAACACACACCCTAAATGCCAGCACAGACAACTCTTCATGCATGTTCTCTTTGCATTTTGATGGATGGTGTGTCCAGTCGAATTGTGTTAGAGGTTTATAGTGTGGGTCGATGTGATAGCGTACATGAGTATATACTACACTATACATTTACTGTGGAAAGTGCAACGACAGACACTCATAGTTTGTCATGGTCACTTGGAGCAGGCTCGTTAAATAAACAAACAAACAAACAAACAAACAAACAAACAAATAAATAAACGATTTTTTAAAAATCTCATTTTAATTAGCTTTTCTTGTGTTTCTATTTTTTTTTTTTTTTTTTTTGCATAGTATATATTACATAACTTTAAATTTGTATATAATCAGTGTGGTTTACCAATTGCCATAACCTGGCTCTTATACCATAACAAACACCCCCCACCCCCCACCCCATCGCCAAAAACAACAGGGTCTCGTAGCCACCACTGTACCCAAAAACAAACCATAAATAATTCAAATGTAAACAGAATCATCAAAATACCAAAAAAATATGAAATATATACTATAACATACACTGTGTGCGCAATTATTAGGCAAGTGACTATTTTGACCATATCATCCTTTTTATGCATATTTCCCAACTCCAAGCTGTATAAATGTGACTGCTTATTGGATTTGAGCATATCAGGTGAAGTTTATTCATGTGATGAGGAAGGGCGTGGCCTAAGAATGTTAACACCCTATATCAAGGTGTGCATAATTATTAGGCAGATTCTTTTCTTCAGGCAAAATGGGCCAAAAAAGAAGT
>JAQMYF010016311.1:0-15766 GCA_030014195.1 Neosilurus mollespiculum
AGCGTGAGGAGTGTTTGTTAGTGTGTGAGGATGTGAGTGTGTGGAGTGTTTGTTATTGTGTGAGGAGGTCAGTGTGTGGAGTGTTTGTTAATGTTTGAGGATGTGAGTGTGTGGAATGTTTGTTTGCATGTGAGGATGTGAGCGTGTGCAGTGTTTGTTAGTGTGTGAGGATGTGAGAGTGTGAAGTGGATGTTAGTGTGTTACTATGTGAGTGTGTGGAGTGTTAGTTAGGGTTTGAGGATGTGAGTGAGTGGAGTATTCTTTAGTGTGTGAAGATGTGAGTGTGTGGAATGTTTGTTAGTGTGTGAGGATGTGAGAGTTTGGAGTGTTTGTTACTGTGTGAGGATATGAGCGTGTAGAGTGTTTGTTAATGTGTGAGGATGTGAGTGCGTGGAGTGTTTGTTAGTGTTTGACGATATGAGTGTGTGGAGTGTTTGTTAGTGTGTGAGGATTTGAGTGTGAAGTGTTTATTGGTGTGTGAGGATGAGTGTGCATGGAGTGTTTCTGAGGATGTGTGTGTGGAGTGTTTAAGGATGTGAGTGTGTGAAGTGTTTGTTAGTGTGTGACGTGAGTGTGTGGAGTGTTTGTTAGTGAATGAGGATGTGAGTGTGTGGAGTATTTGTGTGTAAGGACGTGAGTGTGTGGAGTGTTTGTTAGTGTTTGAGGATGTGAGTATGTGGAGTGTTTGTTAGTGTGGAGTGTTTGGATGTGAGTGTGTGGAGTGTTTTGTAGTGTGTGAGGATGTGAATGTGTGGAGTGTGTGTGTTTGAGGATGTGAGTGTGTGGAATGTTTGTTTGTGTATGATGATGTGAGTGTGTAGAAAGTTTGTAAGTGTTTGTGGGTGTAAGTGTGATGAGTATTTGTCAGTGTGTGAGGATGTGAGTGTGGAGTGTTTGTTAGTGTTTGAGGATGTGAGTGTGTAGAAAGTTTGTAAGTGTTTGAGGATCTGAGTGGATGGAATGCTTATTAGTGTGTGAGGATGTGAGTATGTGGAGTGTCAGTGTGTGAGGATGTTAGTGTGTGGAGTGTTTGTTAGTGTTTGAGGATGTAAGTTTGTGGAGTGTTTGTTAGTGTTTGAGGATGTGAGACTTTGGAGTCTTTGTGAGTTTTTGAGTATCTGATTGTGTGGGGTGTTTGTTAGTGTGTGAGGATGTGAGTGTGGAGTGTTTGTTCGTGTGTGAGGATGTGAGAGTGTGGAGTGTTTGTTAGTGTGTGAGGATGTGAGTGTGGAGTCTTGTTTGTTAGTGTGTGAGGATGTGAATGTGTAGAGTGTGTGTTTGAGGATGTGAGTGTGTGGAATGTTCGTCAGTGTTTGTGGATGTAAGTTTGTGGAGTGTTTGTTCGTGTTCGAGCATGTGAGTGTGGAGTGTTTGTTAGTGTTTGAGGATGTGTGTGTGGAATGTTTCTTTATATATAAGGATGTGAGTGTGTGTACTGTGTTTTAGTGTGTGAGGACGTGAAAGTGTGGAGTGTTTATTAATGTTTGAGGATGTGAGAGCGTGGAGTGTTTGTTAGTGAATGAGGATGTGGGTGTGCGGAGTATTAGTGTGTGAGGACGTGAAAATGTAAAGTGTTTTTTAGGGTTTGTGGATGTGTGTGTGTGGCGTGTTTGGTGGTGTGTGAGGAGGTGAGTTTGTGGAGTGTTTGTTAGTGTGTTAGGATGTGAGTCTGTAGGGGTTTGTAAGTGTTCGAGAATGTAAATGGGTGGAGTGTTTATTAGTGTGTGAGGATGTGAGTATGTGGAGTGTTTGTTAGTGTGGAGTGTTTGGATGTGAGTGTGTGGAGTGTTTTGTAGTGTGTGAGGATGTGAATGTGTGGAGTGTTGTGTTTGAGGATGTGAGTGTGTGGAATGTTTGTTTGTGTATGATGATGTGAGTGTGTGGTATATTAGTGTGTGAGGACGTGAGAGTGTGGAGTGCTTGTTAGGGTTTGTGGGTGTAAGTGTGATGAGTGTTTGTCAGTGTGTGAGGATGTGAGTGTGGAGTGTTTGTTAGTGTTTGAGGATGTGAGTGTGTAGAAAGTTTGTAAGTGTTTGAGGATCTGAGTGGGTGGAATGTTTATTAGTGTGTGAGGATGTGAGTGTGTGGAGTCTTTCTTAGTGTGAGGATGTGAGTGTGTGGAGTGTTTGAGGATGTGAGTGTGTGGAGTGTTTTTTAGTATTTGACGATGTGAGTTTGTGGAATGTTAGTTAGTGTTTGAGGATGCGAGTGTGTGGAGGGTTTGTTAGTGTGTGAGGATGTGAGTGTGTGGAGTGCTTGTTAGTGTTTGAGGATGTGAGTGTGTGGAGTGTTTATTGTTGTGTGCGGATGTGAGTGCGTGGAGTGTTTGTTAGTGTGTGAGGATGTTAGTGTGTGGAGTGTTTGTTAGTGTGTGAGGATGTGATTGTGTGGAGTGTTTGTTAGCGTGTGAGGATGTGAGTGTGGAGTTTTTGTTATAGTGTGAAAATGTGAGTGTGTGGAGTTTTTGTTAGTCTGTGTGGATGTGAGTGTGGAGTGTTTGTTTGTGTGTGAGCATGTGAGTGTGTGAAGTGTTTCTTAGTGTGTGAGGATGTGATTGTGTGGAGTGTTTGTTAGTGTGTGAGCATGTGAGTGTGTGGAGTGCTTGAGGATGTGAGTGTGTGGAGTGTTTGTTAGTGTTTGAGGATGTGACTATGTGGAGTGTTTGTTAGTGTGTGAGGATGTGAATGTGTGAAGTGTGTGTGTTTGAGGATGTGAGTGTGTGGAGTATTAGTGTGTGAGAACGTGAGAGTGTAAAGTGTTTTTTACGGTTTGTGGATGTGAGTGTGTGGAGTGTTTGGTGGTGTGTAAAGAGGTGAGTTTGTGGAGTGTTTGTTAGTGTTTGAGGATGTGAGTGTGTGGAGTGTTTTTTAGTGTTTGAGGATGTGAGTGTGTGGAGTGTTTGTTAATGTTTGAGGATTTGAGTGTGTGGAGCATTTGTTAGTTTGTGAGGATGTGAATCTGTGGAGTGTTTATTAGTGTGTGAGGATGTGAGTGCGTAGAGTGTTTGTGAGTGTGTGACTATGTGAGTGTGTTGAGTGTTTGTGTGAGTGTTTGAGGATGTGAGTGTGTGGAGTGTTTGTTAGTATATGAGGATGTGTCTGTGTGGAGTGTTTGTTAGTATGTGAGGATGTCAGTGTGTGGAGTGCTTGAGGATGCGAGTGTGTGGAGTGTTTGTTAGTGTTTGATGTGGTGAGTTTGTGGAGTGTTTGTTAGTGCTTGAGAATCTGAGTGTGTAGTGTCTGTAAGTATTTGATGTGAGTGTGTGGAGAGTTTCTTAGAGTGTGAGGATGTGAGTGTGTGGATTATTTGTCTGTGGGGATGTGAGAGTGTGGAGTGTTATTGTGTGAGGATGGTAATGTGTGGAGTGTTTGTTAGTGTGTAAGAATGTGAGTGTGTGGGTGTTTGTTAGTGTGAGGATGTAAGTGTGTGGAGTGTTTGAGGATGTGAGTGTTTGGAGTGTTTGTTGGTGTGTGAGGATGTGAGTTTGTGAAGTGTTTGTTAGTGTGTGAGGAGGTCAGTGTGTGGAGTGTTTGTTAGTGTTTGAGGATGTGCGAATGTGGAGTGTTAGTGTGTGAGGATGTGGGTGTGTGGAGTCTTTGTTCGTGTGTGTCAGGATGTGACAGTTTGGAGTGTTTGTTAGTGTGTGAGGATGTGAGTGTGTGGAGTTTTTCTTTGTGTTTGAGGATTTGAGTGTGTGGAGTGTTTGTTAGTATTTGAGGATGTGAGTCTGTAGAGTTTTTGTTCGTGTGTAAGGATGTGAGAGTGTGGAATGTTTGTTTGTTTGTGTCAGTACGTTTGGAGTGTTTGTTAGTCTGTTAGGATGTGAGTGTGTGGAGTTTTTGTTACTGTGTGAGAATGTGAGTGTGTGGAGTGTTTGTTAGTATGTGAGGATGTGAGTATGTGTAGTATTTGTTAGTGTATGTGGATGTAATTGTGTGGAGTGTTTGTGAATGTGTGAGAATTGAGTGTGGAGTGTTTGTTACTGTGTGACAATTTGAGTGTGTCGAGTGTTTGTTTGTGTGAGGATGAGAGTGTGTAGAGTATTTGTTATTGTGTGAGTATGTGAGTGTGTGGAATGTTTGTTAGTGTGTGATGATTTGAGTGTTTGAAGTGTTTGTGAGTGTGATTATGTGAGTGTGTGTAGTGTTTGTTAGTGTGTGATGATTCGAGTGTTTGGAGTGTTTGTGAGTGTGATTATGTGAGTGTTTGTAGTGTTTGTTAGTTTGTGAGGATGTGAGTGTGTGGCGTTTTTGTTTGTGTTTTAGGATGTGAGAATGTGGAGTGTTTTATTAGTGTGTAAGGGTGTGAGTGTGTGAAATGTGTTTGTGAGTGTTTGAAAATGTAATATTGTGAAGTGTTTGTAAGTGTGTGAGGATGTGAGTGTGTGGATTGTTTGTTAGTGTGTGAGGATGTGAGTGTGTGGAGTGTTTGTTAGTGTGTGATGATATGAGTGTTTGGAGTGTTTGTTAGTCTGTTAGGATATGAGTGTGTGAAGTGTTTGTAATTTTTTTAGGATGTGAGAATGTGGAGTGTTTGTGAGTGTTTGAGGATGTGAGCGTGTGGAGTGTTTGTTAGTGTGTGAGGATTTGAGTGTTGAGTTTTTTTAAGTGGGTGAGGATGTGAGTTTGTGGAGTGTTTGTTAGTGTGTGAGGATGTGAGAGTGTGGACTGTTTGTTCATGTGGTATGATTTAAGTTTGTGTATTGTTTGTAAGTGTTTCAGGATGTGAGTGTGTGGAGTGTTTGTTAGTGTTTGAGGGTGTGAGTTTGTGGATTGTTTGTTTGTATGTGAGGATGTGAATGTGTGGAGTGTTTGTGAGTGTATGCGGATGTGAGTGTGTGGAGTGTTTGTTAGTGTTTGAACATGTGAGTGTGAAGTGTTTGGTAGTGTGTAAGGATGTGAGTGTGTGGAGTGTTTGTTAGTGTTTGAGGATGTGAGTTTGTGGAGTGTTTTTTAGTGTGTAAGGATGTGAGTGTGGAGTGTTTTTTAGTGTGTGAGGATGTAAGAGTGTCGAGTGTTTGTTCGTTTCTATCAGTACATGACAGTTTGGAGTGTTTTTTAGTCTATCAGGATGTGAGCGTGTTGAGTTTTTTTTACTGTGTGAGGGTGTTAGTGTGTGGAGTGTTTGTTAGTATGTGAGGATGTAAGTGTGTAGAGTGTTTGTTAGTGTGTAAAGATGTTAGAGTGTAGAGTGTTTGAGAGTGTGCTAAGATGTAAGAGTGTGGAGTGTTTGTTAGTGTTTAAGGATGTGAGTGTGTAGAGTGTTTGTTAGTGTCTAAGGATGTGAGTGTGTTGAGTGTTTGTTAGTGTGTGAGGATGTGAGAGTGTGGAGTGTAAGTGTTTGAGGATGTGAGTGTTTGGGGTGTTTCTTAGTATTTGAGGATGTGAGTGTTTCGAGTGTTTGTTAGTGTGTGAAGATGTTAGAGTGTAGAGTGTTTGTGAGTGTCTTAAGATGTGAGAGTGTGGAGTGTTTGTTAATATTTGAGGATGTGAGTGTGTGGAGTGTTTGTTAGTGTGTGACGATGTGAGTTTGTAGAGTGTTTGTTCGTGTGAGGATGTGAGAGTGTGAAGTGTTTGTGAGTGTGTGTGTGTGTGGATGTGACAGTGTGGAGTGTTTGTTAGTGTGTCAGGATGTGAGTGTGTGGAGTGTTTGTTAGTGTGTGAGGATGTGAGAGTGTGAAGTGTTTTATAGTGTTTGAGGATGTGAGTGTGTGGAGTGTGTGAAGATGTGAGAGTGTCGAGTGTTTGTTAGTGTCTGAGGATGTGGGTGTGTGGAGTGTTTGTTAGTATTTGAGGATGTGAGTGTGTGGAGTGTTTGTTAGTGTGTGAGGATTTGATAGTGTGGAGTTTTTGTTAGTGTGTGAGGATGTGAGTTTGTGGAATGTTTGTGTGTGAGGATGTGAGAGTGTGGAGTGTTTGTTAGTGTTTCAGAATGTGAGTGTTTGTATTGTTTATTACTGTGTGACGATGTGATGTGTGAAGTGTTTGTTAGTGTGTGAGTATGTGAGTGTGTGGAGTGTTTATTAGTGTTTTCGGATGTGAGAGTGTGGAGTGTTAGTGTGTGAGGATGTAAGTTTGTGGAGTGTTAATGTGTGAAGATGTGAGTGTGTGGAGTGTTTGTTAATATTCGAGGATGTGAGTGTGTGAAGTGTTTGTTCATGTTTGAGGATGTCAGTGCAGAGTGTTTGTTAGTGTGTGAGGATGTGAGTTTGTGGAGTTTTTTTTTAATGTGTGAGGATTTGAGAGTGTGGAGTTTTTTTTAGTGTGTGTGGATGTGAGTATGTGGAGTGCTTGTGTGTGAGGATGTAAGTTTATGCAGTGTTTGTTAGTTTGTGAGAATGTGAGTGTGTGAAGTGTTTGTTCATGTTTGAGGATGTCAGTGCAGAGTGTTTGTTCGTATTTGAGGATTTCATTGTGTGGAGTGTTAGTATTTTAGGATGTGAGTGTGTGGATTGTTTGTTAATATTTAAGGATGTGAGTGTGTGGAGTGTTTGTTTCTGTGTTACGATGTGAGTGTGTGGAGTGTTTGTGAGTGTTTGACTGTGTGAGTGTGTGGAGTCTTTGTTAGTGTTTGAGGATGTGAGTGTGTGGAGTGTTTGTTTGTGTGTAAGGATGTGAGTTTGTGGAGTTTTTTTTAATGTGTGAGGATTTGAGAGTGTGGAGTTTTTTTTAGTGTGTGTGGATGTGAGTATGTGGAGTGTTTGTGTGTGAGGATGTAAGTTTGTGGAGTGTTTGTTAGTTTGTGAGAATGTGAGTGTGTGCAGTGTTTGTGAGTGTATAAGGATGTGAGTGTGTGGAGTTTTTGTGAATGTGTGAGGATGTGAGTGTGTAGAGCGTTTGTGTGTTTGTGATGTGAGTGTGTGGAGTGTTTGTTAGTGTTTGAGGATGTGAGTGTGTGGAGTGTTTGTTAGTGTTTGAGGATGTGAGTGTGTGGAGTGTTTGTGAGTTTGTGATGTGAGTGTGTGGAGTGTTTGTTAGTGTTCAAGGATGTGAGTGTGTGGTGTGTTTTTTAGTGTTCGAGGGTGGGATTGTGTTTAGTGTTTGTAAGTGTGTGAGGATGTGAGTGTTTGTTAGTTTTTGAGGATGTGAGTGTGTATAGTGTTTGTGAGTGTGCGAGGATGTGAGTGTTTGTTATTGTTTGAGGATGTGAGTGTGTTTAGTGTTTGTGAGTGTGTGAGGATGTGAGTGTGTGTAGTGTTTGTGAGGGTCTGAGGATTTGAGTGTGTGGAGTGTTTGTTACTGTGTGAGGATGTGAGTGTGTGGAGTGTTTGTTAGTTTGTGAGGATATGAGAGTGTGGAGTGTTTGTTAGTATTTAAGGATGTGAGTGTTGAGTGTTTGTTAGTGTGTGTCAGGATGTCACAGTGTGGAGTGTTTGTTAGTGCGTTAGGATGTGAGTGTGTTTAGTGTTTGTGTGTGTCAGGATGTGAGTGTGGAGTGTTTGTTTCTGTGTTAGGATGTGAGTGTGTGGAGTGTTTGTTTCTCTGTGAGGATGTGTGTGTGGAGTGTTTGTGAGTGTTTTACTATGTGAGTATGTGAAGTCTTTGTTAGTGTGTGAGGATGTGAGTTTCTGCAGTTTTTTTTAATGTGTGAGGATTTGAGAGTTGGAGTTTTTTTTAGTGTGTGTGGATGTGAGTATGTGGAGTGTTTGTGTGTGAGGATGTACGTTTGTGAAGTTTTTGTTAGTGTGTGAGAATGTGAGTGTGTGGAGTGTTTATTGGTGTTTGAGGATGTGCGAGTGTGGAGTGTTTGTGTGTGTGGATGTAAGTTTGTGGAGTGTTTGTTATTGTGTGAGGATGTGAGTGTGTGGAGTGTTTGTTCGTGTGTTAGGAATTGAATTTGTGGAGTGTTTGTTAGTGTGTGAGGATGTGATAGTTTGAAGTGTTTGTTTTTGTTTGAGGATGTGAGTGTGTGGAGTGTTTGTGAGTGTGTGATGTGAGTGTGTGGAGTGTTTGTTAGTGTTTGAGGATGTGAGTGTGTGGCATGTTTGTGAGTGTGTGATATGAGTGTGTGGAGTGTTTGTTAGTGTGCGAGGGTGGGATTGTGTTTAGTGTTTGTGAGTGTGTGAGGTTGTGAGTGTGTTTAGTGTTTGTGAGTGTGTAAGGATGTGAGTGTTTGTTACTGTTTGAGGATGTGAATGTGTTTAGTGTTTGTTAGTGTGTGAGGATGTGAGTGTGTTTTGTGTTTGTGAGTGTGTGAGGATGTGAGTGTGTTTAGTGTTTGTGAGTCTGTGAGGATGTGAGTGTTTGTTACTGTTTGAGGATGTGAGTGTGTTTAGTGTTTGTGAGTGTGTGAGGATGTGAGTGTGTGGAGTGTTTGTTAGTGTGTGAGGATGTGAGTGTGTTTAGTGTTTGTGAGTGTATGAGGATGTGAGTGTGTGGAGTGTTTGTTAGTGTGTGAGGATTTGAGTGTGTGGAGTGTTTGTGAGTGTATAAGGATGTGAGTGTTTTTTAGTGTTTGTGTGTGTATAAGGATGTGAGTGTGTGGAGTTTTTGTGAATGTGTGAGGATGTGAGTGTGTGGAGTGTTAGTGAGTATCTGAGTGCGGAATGCAGAGGGTTTAGCTCTGGCTGTGTGTTGCTGTGTCTTTCCTCCTGTGACGAGGCAGAAGAGCAGAGACAGATGCACTGAGGTTACAGTGACCTTGTGTTTGTGTGGAAACTCTGAAGTGTCCAGTGGCTGAAGATCAGCTCCTGATTTCTAGGCGGAGCTTCCTGCTGGACCAAGCGACTCAGTTTTCCGTTTGGGGAAAGAGCAGAGAGTGTGTCAGAGACACAAAGGTCATTTAAATCGAATAAAACACTGACAGAGCCGGAACGTAGTCCATTTTCCCCAGCGCCTGTCGGGTTAAAATGAATAAATGAATTAATAAATAAATGCACAAACATTTAACCTTCCAGCATGCACCAAAAGAACAGATTTTACAAAAGGATAATGCTATTAATATTTCTGAATAACCTGTTTAGGGAATAAACCACCTCATCGGCATGCTGTAACAGGAAAACAATCACCATAACAATGGGGCATTCATTTATTATTATTAACTCTTAAATAACTATTAATATTATTATTATAAATTATCTAATTTATGGGTTTGTTTGCCTCTATGCGTCGCAGGCTATAAATTGGCCTGTTCCTCAAGAGTTTAAACTTTTCATTTTCTGCAACCCCTTTAACATGTTCAGGGTCATATCAAAGGTGGATCTCTTTGTGAAAACCACAAGCATGGCAGATCTAGTAATAAAAACAACATGCAATGCCATCGTGTCTCTTCAAGTGTTGCGTTTGAGCCAACGCAGGGCATCCACTGACAAGATGCTGGACAGTCTTGCTAAATTGATTGCAGAGTCTACACTGATCGTTAGTAAACTCCTTGGTAATAAAACACTGATGGTTTCGAGTCGGAAGGGACTGGTACCGAGCCACAAACAGAAAGCCTTCTGTTTCGCTCTTGAGACCAGCTGACTTCATCAAGGCGAGTCTGTGATGTTGCTGTTCTGTTTGACACACTCCATGTAAACATGATGGAGAGGTTTTCCAGAAAGCACTTTCCTGAAGGATCTTGTCTGACTCGCCTTCACAAAGGATTTCACCTAATTAAAACACTCTTCGCTGTTCCGTCCAGCAGCAAAATCAACAATAAAATTCAGAGATTGAGAGAACAGCTTTCACTCATTCGAGAAGACTGTGGAATGCTTTATGATGGTCATGAATATTGACACACTTCACCATCGGATCATCAGACAGGTAAACAACAAAAGTGCACAGTAACATTCTATTGTGCAGAGCCTCCACATTAATCGATCCTCGTCCCCCGGAGTTGATTGGGAGATATAAACGATACAGAGAGGAATGAAGGTGGTGAGCTCTGTTGTCAGACATGATCTTTCTGGTGAGCTTGTCAAGATCCAGAAGTTCATTTTTCGTCCAGTCTAATTCCAAATGAATACGACAGGATTGGCACAGCAAATGTGTTTTTGGCTTTGACTTTATTGCGGGCATTTAAATCCTAACTTCAGATCTTTTTGACTCTTCATTTGTATTCTGCTCGCAGCTTTTCTTTCACATGATTGTTCTCGAGTTTATCACGCACTTGCATCTCTAAGTATGTGTAGGACTGGCCTTCCAGTCCATCCATGTAAAGAATGTGAGTAAGGGGTGTTGGAGGTCTGTGCTACAGTGGCCCAGGATAGTACACATTTTCACGCTTGAGCAAAAAACTCAAGGGGTTGATTGCAAGGCAAAAAAGCAACGGCCTGAAGGAGTCTTCTTGAATTATTCTCCTCCGGATGGGAATGAACTCCGAAGTCATCACCTGGACCTGTGAATATACTTTGAGGTGCGTTGACCAACGAGTCTTTAGGACTTGGCCAGAATGGTATGCTTTCCTGTAATCAATCCAGCACGTTGAGAGGTTACGATGAGAAGATCATGCCTCTTCAACAACTGTTTTCTGAACAAGTAGGTGGTCCTTGCATCCCCAACATCCCTTTCTGGCTCCTTTCTGCTCACTGTAGATAATGTCATTTGTGGAGCAGTAGGATGACACTATCTCCATCAAACAACCTGTGAAAAACTTGTACTGGGTGTTTAGGCAAGTTATTGGATGGAAATTCTGAGGATCAGTTAGGGTACCCTTCTTCAGAAGGAGTATTATTGTGCTGCCTCCCCTTCAGCCAACAAGGAGCTGAAAGAATTTAAAAGAAAAGGTTGGATGCAGGGAAACAGTTTCTAGTATCGTTCCTAATGCCATCGGGACCTGGAGCTGTGTTGGATTTGGACCTCTGAATAACTTTCTTCAGGCAATCTTCATTGATGTGGTACAACATGGGTGATGTAATTTTTCTTTGCTGTATTCTGCCACCAATGGCTCCTCAAGGTTATAGTCTATAGTTATAGACCACAGTTTTTTCCAGAACCTCTCACTGAACTCCATAGGTGGTCATACCGAGTCATCACTTTTGGTAGAATTCAACTGCCTGTAAAGCTTCTTCTCGTTGGCCCAAATCAGTTTGTTCTGTTGGAGAAAGTTATTCCTTTTCTGACATTTTTTCCTCCTTTCAGTCCAAACCTTCAGCTTTAACTTCAAGGAATCTACAATCTGGAGAAGTATCTTTTCATGTATAGTTTTGTATTGGGCCTTTAGCCTTCTCCAGATTGTGTTCTGGTGTTTCGACATGGGATCCCTTGATTTGCATATTTTGAGGCAAAGCTCAATCCAAGAAATGTCCCTTCTGATATTTCTCATGCGGGCATTGAACCGGTTTTCTTTCCGCTCCCTACATTTAGCATTTAGCAGCAGCATGAACACAACTACTGATGTACTGCATTGAGCTGTCTGTTGAGAGAAAAAAAGATAAAATCAAACTGAGTTTGTTAACTTCATCCTTTCAAAATAATTCTTGTGATTGACTGATTGGTTTTATTCAGTGATTGGCGAATTGGTAACTTTAACTAAATTAGAACTAAAAAGAATATATAAAGAATCATGTGGCAAATTTTCAACCAAAGAGGGGGGTTCAGGAGCAACAGTGAAATCAAGAGCAGAATTAATTAGAATCGGAGAGCTCCAAAAAGTTTCAAATAATTTCGAAAGAAGAACGCGGACATCCATTTGCAGTTTAGCGTCTGCTGCTGCTTGAACTGCAGGTTCTGCTAGGGGTACCTTACGTGTGCTAACATCCTGAAAACAGCTTCGGCTCATGGTAATTTTCAGTCACTGCAGTTGGTCGCAGAGATTTTGTTCTGTCACGTAAGCAAGCATTGGAATTGCTGGGTCCCAATGTTGCTTCAAAAGTTTTCCACTTACTCAGCCAGTCGCCTTAGCACACTCAAGTAGTGTGGACTTTAGTGGTATTGTCCAGGAAATCCTTGGACGGTTGCTGTGCCCCCCCCTGGGGTAAGTCCCATCTCCCTTCCAGTTGGTTTCGATGCCGGAGGGAGGCATACTGGGCTAAAATGTCAAAATTTATTTTATTTCTGTAACTTGGTAGTTATCCCAGCTTTGGGGGATGCAAGCCCTAACTGGGTGATGCAAGCTCAGTTCAGGGGAATAATCCTCCCTATCCAGGCCCACCACGTTGATGTGTGCATCCCAGGCCCTTGTTATTATTATTATTATTATTATTATTATTGTTATTATTATTGTTTTTATTATTATTATCATTATTGTTTTTATTATTATTATTATAATTATTATTATTGTTGTTGTTATTATTATTATTATTATTATCATTATTATTGTTAGTATTATACGACGGACTTCAGTGTTGGAATTTCGCTTTTGCTCAAGAAGTGCCACTCCCGCTTTAACGTTGCTCCTCCAGAAGGGGTGATTGACAGCATCCTCTTGCCAGCTTGAAGTGCCGATGCCAGATGCCTTTAGGTCGCGCTTACAAACATCTTTGAAGCAAAGGTGCGGCCGGCCGACCAAACGTTTTCCACTTGCAAGCTCGCAATACAGCAAATCCTTAGGAATTCTACCATCCATCATACGATGTAAGTGTCCAAGCCACCGAAGATGTTTCTCTGCCAAGATTCCATAGATGCTGGGAATATCAGCACACTTTAGTACGTCTGTATTTGTGACTTTGTTTGACCGTGATATACCAAGGATGCGTCGAATGCAGCAGAGATGGAAAGAGTTTAATCACTTTTCTTGACGTGCATATGTCCAAGATTCAGATCCATACAGGAGGGTACTTAACACACAAGCTTTCTAGATGGTAACCTTAGTATTTCTTGTGAGTTTGCTATTTTCCCAAACTCTGTTTTAGCCGTGACATGGATGCAGTAGCCTTAGCAATCCTGTTTCCGATCTCAGGGTCCAGTGATAGATTGGTTTTCGACTGTCAAGCTGAGGTATGTGAGGGAGCCAACGACCTCTATTAAGCGACTACCCACAAAGATGCTAGGTGGGGCGACAGTATAATGACCCATGATCTTGGTCTTCTTTAGACTTAACTCGAGGCCAAAAACTTACAAGACACTGGAGATCTTCCATTGTGTGTGCAATCAGAGCCATGTCGTCAGCAAAGAGGAGCTCACGGATAGCTACTTGACGCACTTTGGTCTTTGAGCAAAGACAAGCAATGTTGAATAGGCTGCCATTACGTTGAGTGTGTAAGTAGACACCTTTGTCACTATCTGCAAATGCGTGCCGTATGAGCACTGAAAAGAAAATGCAGAATAGCGTGGAAGTGAGAAGACAGCCCTGCTTCACATCGCTACTGCCCCAAAAGGGCTCAGATGTAGCACCATCAAAGCTTACGGTACTACGCAAGTTAGTGTGGAAGGATTTAATTACTTCGAGTAGAGTTGGTGGACATCCCAATTTCAGGAGTACCATGAACAGGCCATGCCGGTTCACCTGCTTAGATGCCTTAGTAAGATCAATAAAAGCAATGGAAAGGGGGCGATGTTGTTCACAGGATTTTTCCTGGAGTTGGCGTATGGAAAATAACATGTCCACTGTCGATCGTCCAGCTCTGAAGCCGCACTGCGATTCTGGGTATATCTGCGTTGCCAACGTTTGGAGTCTAGGAAGGATGACACATGCAAGGCAAAAGAACAAGGCAAAAGGACAGACTTGCCAGCTTTGATGATCTCTTTGATGATTTCACAGGCTACATTTCTGATGGTGTTATGGATGCCGCTCCATTTCAGTTCGTTGGAAGGGGCCATAGTGGTTTGAAGCTGGGATAAGGCTGATATTAGGTTTGCGATTAATTGTTCTTTTGTGCCTGGATCGCCATTGGCTGGAACGTTTAGCTGTGGCTTGCTTTTCGTTCTTGAAGTATGATGATTTTTAGGCCGCAGCTTAGTCTTGCTAGCAACCAGAGTGTGGTCAGTATTGCAACTGGCATTGTGATAGCTGTGGGTAAGTGAAACGCAGTTAAGCGCAGAGCTCCATGTGATTATCAGGTCATCTGATGCCAGTGACCAGAACTAGGATATTTCCATGAAACTTTGAGCATTGGCTTGGTTTGAAGGAAGCTATTAGTGACGCAAAGCTGATGCACGCAGCATAGCTCTAAAAGCCTTTGCCCATTTTCATTCATCTTCCTGATTTTGTGACATCCTAGGACTGTTGGCCAAGCTGCGATGTGGGAGCATAGATACATTTCAGATGAACTGTACCTGAGCTGGTTTGAAGTTTGAGTGTCATGAGTCTCTCATATATACCCTGTGATGGCTTGATTATGTTTAGCAGGGTGTTTTTGATAGCTAACCCAACTCTGTGTTCACGGTGTTCCTCTGTACGCTTCCCTTGCCAAAAAAAAGTGAAGGACCTTTCTTGCATAGTCAGGTAATCTTGTTTCCTGAAGAGCAGCAATGTTCATGTTGAGTCTCGACACTTCAGAGCTGTCTTGCACACGTCGTCAATGTTGGAAATATCATCAGTGAGTCCAGTGCGCATGGATCTCACATTCCAGCTAGCAATATGAAATGGTTGGGAATTTGGCTTTGATTTGCCTGGTGCAGCGATGACATACTTTTATATAGAAATATTAACTCTGAGCTCCAAGCACCCATTAAAACAGTCGGCCGTGGTGGGACGGCACCTTATCGTCTGGGGCCTGCCCAGTTTAAAACAGGCAGTAGCTATCCAGTGAGATGTGATGATCTCTCCTACCGTCGAAAGAATTCCCTGGCGCTCACACTTGACACCAATTGAGAAAGAGCTTATAACCGGTAAACTATTGCTTTCCATGTTGTGCCAACGTGAAAGGAAATTGTTGGGATAAAACTGAAGGAAGTCAAGCGTTGCTGGAGTGTCCTCTCCAGGTTCAGAAATAATCATGCCTGGGCAGATTTTAATGGAAGTTCTGGGTTGCCCTTGCTGCAGGACCCCCTCTCGGCTTCACCAGCAGTAACCCAAGGAAAGATGAAACCAGTATGTGAGTGCCAGTTTGGCTGCAGTAGCTTCCGGAAAGCCGCCAGAAGATGACAACAGCCCGCCTGCAGGGCAGATTTTCTGTCAGGGTTGACTGCCTTAACTCCGTTTGCTCGTCCAGCCGTGAGGCCGGACTACCCAGGGTGTACCTGCCAACAATGTTGACGGAGGAGGAGTTGGCTCGAGTGTGAGAGGCGATTAGACTTATGCAAGTTACGCATCACACTGTTTACATACCATTATTATTATTATTATTATTATTATTATTATTATTATTATTATTATTAAAATAATAATCATTATCATCATTATTATTGTTATTGTTATTATTATTATTATTATTATTATCCCCCAGAGCAGCTAACTGGGTTATCAAAGGCCGGCGATGTCTCTCACTGTCTGTGGTGAGAGGCATGTAAAAGAACCATTGCTGATTTCTGTAAAGAGTAGGCTGTATAGCTGTCAGCGTGTTTCTGCCCTGCGATGGCCTGGCGAGCTGTCCAGGGTGTACCCTGCCCTCTCCAAGGGTCAGCTGAGATGGGCACCAGCCTCCCCTCAACCCTAATTAGGATTAAGCGGTTCAGAAAATGAATGAATGAATTATTATTATTATTATTGTTGTTGTTGTTATTATTATTATTATTCCTCACACCTAATTTCCTAAAGTGTTTTTATTTCTCCTGCACCACATCATAAACGATTTGAATCAAAATCCTTAAGTCTTTCCATGCTAAGGACTTTGTAATTTGACAGAATGTGTGTGTGTGTGTTTGGCAGACGCTCTTATCCAGAGCGATTTACAATGATCATTTTGATACAACTGAGCAATTGAGGGTTAAGGGCCTTGCTCAAGGGCCCAACAGTGGTGACAGTG
>JAQMYF010016735.1:0-15736 GCA_030014195.1 Neosilurus mollespiculum
TGAGCAGTTGGACAGGTGTACCTAATAAAGTGGCCGGTGAGTGTATATATATATATATATATATATATATATATATAAATTTTTTCAGCTAATTTGAAGCACTTGTATTTACAAGATCCAGTATTGACTTTAAATGTTCCCCAAAGGAAATTTCAATTAAAAGCGACTTAATCATTTTCCGTAATCCTGGTTTACACTGTATGCTATTCAGCCCAGGTGGCATGGTGGTGTAGTGGTTAGCTCATGCGCTGACAGCAAGAAGGTCCTGGGTTCGAGTCTCTGGCTCAGGTGTTTCTATGTGGAGTTTGTATGTTCTCCGTGTGCTTGTGTGGGTAGTCCAGTATCTTTTCACAGCTCAAAAAACATGCACATTAGGCAAACTGACTGTTTCGAATTGTCCCTAGGTGTTAATGTGAGTGTGAATTGTTGTGTTTGTCGGTTCTGTGCGTGATAGTACTGCCCTCGCCCAGTGTCAGGTGAGATAGGCTTCAGTTTCCACGTGACCCTAATAGGAAGAAGAGGTTCAGCAAATGACAGAGTGAATAAGAGATGCTACAATAAGTTAAAGCCTGAACATGTTGGACCAATTTTAAAAATGAAGTAGTTGTTTGCAAGGAATATATGAAACTGACTCAATGTTAATAATTTCATTTGCAGGTTAAACTGAATCAATAATTTATTGAGCCTATGTCTAATATGTCGTGATTTATTATTTATATTTTATTAGCTCGCTAGCACATCCGCCTTACAGCGAGAAGGTCCTGGGTTCGAGTCCTGTGCTCGAAGATGGTGTTTCTGTGTGGAGTTAACTCAAATTGGCTGGTTCAAATTGCCCCTAGGTGTGAGAGTGAGTGTGAATGGTTTTGTGTGGTGCCCTGTGACAGACTGGAGAGCTGTTCAGGGTGCACCCAGCCTTCACGCAGTGTTGGCTGTGGTAGGCTCCAGCCTCCTTACGACCCTAGTAGGAGCACGCGATTTGGAAAATAAATGAATTACAAATGAATGAATTCTCTAACTCATCCAGAAATACTATGTAGCCCCAGGCACCTCCAGACAGACTCAGAAACTTGTACATGAGGTGAGAACTGACATGAGATTTGATCATAGTCTCCGCTTATATCCACATTAATGAATATCCTACTTTGCATGGAAATGATTATATGTCTAATTTTCTCAAGCGCTCAGTTAATAAATGAGGGACGAGGTCTCTATAACACTGTCTCATTACAGTAACATAATGACAGGACGAAAACGGCACATGACATGAAAAGTAATCGCAAATTAATTACAGCTTCCACAATGCAAACGCAGACTAATATGACATTTTTAGGTTTATGCTTTCTAGTTAAAGCGCTACAAAACCGTGCGGCATTGCTGTGCGCACAGTACAGCAGAATCTAGTAGCTATCTTTATGGTTTAATGTAACATGAAAAACACGTTATTGCACAGTCTGCTACAGAATTCTTTGTAGGATGATTTCGTATAGTTAAACAAGTAATAATCATAAAAGGCAGCTGGAATCACACAGTGTAAAACAGCTTTAGCAGACATTCTGTTTCATTCTGTCTACTTAAAGGTGCATGTATTTACCCATCCATCTATGATATATATACTGCTTATCCATCAAGGTTTAACGGAAAGCTGGAGCTTATCCCATTGGGTGAGAGGCTGGAGCGTATCTCAACCAACACTGGGTGAAAGCCAGGTACACCCTGAACCGCTCATCAGACCATTGCAGGGTCAACACCCACACGACCATTCACCCTCACATCAAGGGGCAATTTGGAATACCTGGGACTAGCCTAATGTGCATGTCTTTGGACTGAAGGAGGAAACCGAAGTACCCACAGGAAACCCCCGCAAGCACAGGGAGAACATGCAAACTTCACACAGGAACGCCCAAGGCCAGGACTTGAACCCAGGACCTTCTTGTCGTGGGGCTAACCACAATGCCACTGTGCTGCCCTTTACAAATTGGAAAAGCCAGTTGGTCTGATGTGCATGTCTCTGGACTGTGGGAGAAAACCAGAGTACACAGAGAAAACCCACACAAGCATGGAGAGAACACTTTTGTCAGCCACAAGATTCCAACCCACAATCTTCTCACTCTGAGTTGACAGTGCTAACCACTGAGCCACCATACCTCCCAAGCATTTATTCAGTGTTTCACATCGCTCTCTAATGTCTATATAAAAGGGATGTGACTTTGATAAGAAAGTGATTTGGCCCTAGGATGGAACAAACTGTATGGCCTTTTTTTGGAAGGTTATCATCAGTTTATTATGTTGATGAGCTGTATATTAAGTATAGTAAGGCTGATTAGCTGCGATGACCACAGTAGCCAGATGTGTTTCTATGTATCCCATAAAAGTGATTAAAATCTCAACATTTGAAATATTTTCACGTTTGTTATTGGTGGAAAGCCATCAAATAATTCTTTGCATTCTTCTACGAGCCAAGTTATTCATCACTGACATCAAATAAGTTAAATAAGCTCAAAATATTTTGAATGGATAATAAAAGAATTATAGAATTCAGCATTTTTATGATATGAAGAAATTATTCAGATCTCAGAGGGTGTGATCTCATAAAATCTCCTCAATGTGAATAATTCTCCATACCATACTTTTACCTTATTCATTGAGTGGTAAATCACAAAAAAAAAGAAAAATAATAATAATAAATAAATAAATAAATGAATTGGGCAACCCTGATGGCTTACACGCAAAAACATGACAAAATAGTGTGTTAGCATCGGCACCTCACTAAGTTAACCAAATAGTTAGGTTCTGAGTCATGTCTTGCTGATTAAATATAAATTAGAGATTTATTTGACAAAGTGATTAACAAAAATGCATCCTACAGTATATTTGTAGATTTATATGACAACACAGGCTAGTCCTTCTTCTTCTTTTGGATGGTCCTGTCAGGGGTCGCCACAGTGGATCATCCTTCTCCATCTTGCTCTGTCCTCTGCATTCCTCTCTGTCACACCAGTCACCAATGTCCTCGCTTACCACATCCATAATTATCCTCTTTGTCCTTCCTCTTCTCTTCCTGGTGGTGTAGTGGTTAGGGTGTTGGGCTCATGATCGAGAGGTTGTGGGTTTGAATCCCCATTAGACCCCACCGTGCTAAGACCCCTGGGCTTAACCACAAGGTGTAGCTCTGTCCACCCAGCTGTATAAATGGGTACCAGTAAAAAATATTGGGAAGGTGACCTGCGACGGACTAGCCATCCTATCCAGGAGGGGTTGAACTCCTAGTTGCTAGTAGCTTCACGCTAAGGAAACCGGGGATAAGCTCCAGCCTGATGAGCCAGTAGGCACGGGTATAAAAGCCCAACAGACTTTACCTTACCTTACCTTCCTCAAAAAATTCTACCAATATACCCTTCATCCCTCCTCTACACATGCACAGACCATCTCAGTCTAGTCTTTCCTACCTGTGATTTCCCTATAACATAGAATTAATTTCTAATTCTGTCCGTTCTTTTCACTCCTATAAAATTACTCATAAAATTACACAATATGGTTACCCTTTGGTTCCATTTGTGATGCCAATAAAGTTCAAACTGCACATCTCCTAAGTAAACCTTATTCAGTACTGTCTGATGTTCAAGAGTGTGAAATGTGAGTAATCTCTACTGCTTGCTTAGCTTTATCTTAATGCCAGGTTTAAGGTCTAGGATGGTTCCTTTGTATAGCTATAAGAAACATTAAGGGAAGAACATCACATTCTTAGTAACTTTAGTAGTATCTGGCAGCAAGAGCTGAGGCATCTATGTGGGTCACCATGCCAACTGGAGGAAGACAAAGGTGGCGCTGTGAGAAAACACAAAAGTAAGGATAATGCACTGGGGTGGCTACAAAATGCTCCACACAGACTTTCACTAAGTGTTCACTAATAATTCACTAACAAAATATGAATAAGAAGATCTAAAGAACTGCTGCTCAGTGAATTTTACAATAACTTGTCTGCATTGCTTCCTGATCTGTGGACTTTGAGGTTTATGTTTTTGAGGGAAAATACAGATTTGAATTGTATGGCACCTTTAAGGGGGATATAATTAATGTGCGGTTTAATGAATGACCTTTCATATGTATACCAAGCATACATCAGTGCATGGAGCCATTTATAAACTTAAAAACACAAAAAATTCCAGCTTTTAATTGCAATTTGAATGGAAATTCATATAGATCAGAGCCTCATATTAATACTTTAGCTATAAAATGAAAAGCCCATAATTCACTGCATCATCGACTGTTCTCTCCCAAAGCAATCGCTGTTGCTGTACAAAATCTATGAATATCTGGAAAAGAAAAGAAAAGAAAAAAAAAAAAAGAAACATTGCCTAGCATGAGGATTGACAACATTACCTCCCTCTTGGAACGGTACACAATGGGGACAACAGAGACGAAATCTATGGTTGCATTTATCTGAATCAAAGCTGGACTTATTTCAGACCACAGTTCAAGGCCACATGCAGTGGACTTACAGTTACATCTTTTGAATTAACTGTGGAAGATGTTACTCAGTGCATTGCTGTTTTTATTTACAAGAGGTAAATAAAATATTGAAGGCTGAAATGTGCCGTTTGAAAGAATGCAGGAGATAAAATATATATACAGGTCTTCCGGAGTCTAACAGTGAAGGCGGCCTAAGTTTTTTGCTATGCTATTTAGACAAGCGGTTAGCTAATGGGTACTACTAGCTCTGTAAGACTGACAAAGGTCATTGCACCTTTACTCACATATCTAGACCCAGAGGAAGACGATGTCCAGTTTTAGTGCGACTTATTTGGAAGGCACATAAATGAGTAGAATTTAAATACTGTGGTCATACTGAGAGAATCCTTGCCAAGTGGTGTAGATTTCAAATGACTACCAATTTATTTCAAACTGATTGCCCCAGCTAATTTAGCATTAGACCATTTGATGTGAGAAATAATCTCCAAGAGCTCCAAAATTTCTGCGCAGGATCTGGAGTTAAGTTGCAACTGTTGGTTTTAAAATGCATACTTCTACAAAGAAATTTAATAAAAATGTTGATATACACCCATCAGCCATAATAATAAAAACATCATGCCCACTGAGAAGCAAAGTGAATATCGTTTATCTCGTTACAGTGGTGCAGATGTATTATACAGAATGTGAACAGTCAGTTCTTGAAGTTGTTGTGTAGGAAGCAGGAAAAATGAGCAAACGTAAGAATCTGAGTGACTTTGACATCAACATTGTGATGGCTAAACAACTGAGTCTATTCATATTCAAAACACCAGATTTTGTGGGGTGTTCGTGGTATGCAGTGGTAAATACTTGCAAAATATGGTCCAAGGAAGGACAAGCAGTGAACTTACAAGAGGGTGGGTGCTCAAGGCTTACTAATGCACATTGAATGGAGGCTAGCATGTATGGTCAGATCCCAAAGAAGGGCCACAATAGCACAAACTGCTGAACTGGGTATAAAAAAAAGGTAAAAAAAAAAAAAAAAAAAGAAAAGAAAAAGAACACACAGTACATTGCAGCTTGCTGCATAGGTTGCCTAGACCAGACAGGAGGTGCAAAGTTATGGCTAATCAGTGAATGTGCCCCACTCTTACTGGATCTATAACTTCCCAATCAAAGTTCACCATTTAAAACTTTTCCTCTATCAGACAACAATTTGTTAGATATTTGAACCTACAGTGAACACTCAAAAACATTTAATTTGCACTGTGATTCTTGACAGGCTTGTCCTTCAAGTCCTCCACTTCACTCTTACTCTTAAGCCATTATCGGTACTTGTCTTCTACTCATTACAGCAGGTAGACAGTGTGTTTAGGGGAGTAAAACTGGATTTACACTGGGGCACGATGTCCACGAGCTCCACCACTTAAGAGAATCGTGATGAGTGTGGGGGGTCATGGGATCAAATCATCAAGATCTTGAGGGAACTAAGTGGATTTGTGATCGCACTGACGAGCCCTGCCTCCTTTTTATACCCCAGTCGTACTCCAAGCGTGATCATAAATCATGGGCTCCAGGCTTTTTTGAATTGTAGAGACCGTGAACACTGTGCCCTAGTGCAAACTCAGGGCTACCAAATACAAGGTGTGACATGATGATTACCTTAGTTTCTGTCAGTTTTGTTCAAAATACTATAAATGTAAAGTTTATATATTTTGTTATGTTAATGTACATTTTACACCAAGTGGTTTCTCTGCCTATAACTTTTACTTTTTCCAGCAATTAAGAGTCAGCTTACTTTAACAAATGATATCATGATAGCACTACAGCTCCAATATCAACCACAGTGTGATGACTATAAAGGGCAAATTTACATATCATTTACATATCAAATGTACTAGTAACTCTTGCATTTTGTAATTTTCTGGAGAACACCAGCTATGTAAAAGTAGTAAAAGTAGGACCCAAGGTCTTGCTAACCATCTCCGAGCTAACCATCTTAGCTGCTTAATTATGTGCAACAAAGGAATATAAGAAGTGGAGGCAGAGAGGGACACAGTAAATATCAGGGTCAAGTCAGTCTTGGCCCAGTGCATCATATACCAGCAGGCTGTCAGTCTCCACTGGTGGAAATCACAAGATGGTTTTGCATTAATGAAAAGGTCCACCTGCACCTTGGCATGCATATATTGCGTACATACGCCACTCTTCCAGGTAGATGAGCTGCTCTCGGTGATGCTAACCTCAGATAAGCCCACTTGAGGAGCTTCTCTCCAAGGCAAAAAGAGATGGCTGACCTTAGATCGTCTTAATTATTGATGTACTATCTGAATCTCATGATGCCTGTGTGAACTAGAACGTGACAGTAAAAGTTATTTATTGGGCCAGTTGGATGGCTAGCAGTTACTAGCACTTTAGGCCAAGAATCCTGACAAGATTGGAAACTGATAGCAGAGCAGGAGCTTTTATTCTTTCACTTCTGTGAGACCAGGATACATATGAGACCAGGTTACGGTAACCCAAAGGCACTGTGTACCTGGTCTGTATTTTCATGGATGAGACCAGAAATCTGCTCTCTCTTCATAATCTTTCATAACAGCAGGTCCAATGAGAATCCCTGGAAGAAAGGAATTCCACAATGTTTTGGCTTTACACAAGCAAAATTTACTGACCACATTTGGCATTGTGCCCCAACCAGGCTGGTGGAAAGCTGGCCCATGTTTTGCCCTGGCTGTCCCACTACATGAAATGATAGATGATTAGCTTCATCAAAGAAGGATATATATACATGATGTTTAATCAGTGTTTATTCCAATTGTAGTAGCAGAACATTGCTGGTGTGTGCTGCAAACAATGCAATATCAGAAACTCTCACTATCATGTCATTTCAGCATTGTGAGCCCAGGCCAACCTGCCCAAACCTGAGCATAGTTGAGCTGTCAGTCCAAACCTCCTTTAAAGTGCTTGATTCTTGTACTGTTGTATACTGAATAGCTAATAAGGGTGCCATAGGTTGTACATCACTTTCGAATCCAACAGAATGAAAGAATGATGTTTCGAAGCTCTTCAGCTCTGAAATCTATGTTTCATTTTATTCATATTATTCTATGTAGACTACGTAGATACACTGCTCATGGACACCATAGCGTATAAATCATTGAAATTGTGGTTGTGTTTCTCCCTTAATAAAAAAAAGCCTTTAATTATTCTGAGTAGTTATTTCTCTACAAGTTGAATCTTTACACAATGAATTACTACAATCTAAATTTCACAACCTTAATTTCTATAGATTCAGACAGAATACGCAGTATATTGTTTAAAAAAAAAACACAACTACAAGCAGGTCCCTCCTGGCATTATACAACAGAGTCGCCCTTAAACCTTGTGATACAATGCAGGTTATTGATTATACCATTTTTATCTTTATAGATTACAAACTGCAGCACTATACGTGTAAAAACATTAAGACTAATGGAAGAGCTTCAAGCTATGCATTAAAACATGGTGCCAATACATGGATGGGTTGAATATTACTTTGGCAGAAGCACCTAAATAAGGAGCAGTAAAGGACACAGGTAATCAAAATGAACTTGAAGACACCGATCTTTCACTCACACTGTGCCTTTTCTCTTTTTACAAATGTAAGCAAAACATTTTTAAATTTTTTTTTTTCCTCAGAACATGAAACAGCATGCCATTCCATGTAAAAACGTGTATAAAGCTAAAACTAAATCATTCTTGAATCCATTTTCCTCTTGCAGCATAGCAGTATCTTTCATTCTCTCAATTTTTCATGCTTTCACTAATTAACTGACTGCTGCTTCTGCCAGTCAGTGTGTAGCTGGACTTCTTTTATCCTTTTATGATTTGAGTTGCCATGTGACAAATGCATATCCCATCAAATCTAAATTGAAACCCAACATGTCATGTCATATAATGCTCTGCACCGATTCGTCCTATATTAGAGTCACGGGAAGGTTGGAGCCCATTCTGGCCAACTCTGGGCAAAGACGGGGTACACCCTAACAGTTTACAGGACCATCTCTGGGCGAACACACACACACACACACACACACACACACACACACACACACATTCACACATAGTGGCAATTTGGAATACCCAATTAACTTAACAGATTTTCACTGTCTGTGGTGAGAGGCATGTAAAAGAACCATTGCTGTCATAAAGAGTAGGCGATTGGGTTGCTGTCAGCATGTTCCTGCTCTGAGATGGTCTGTCGAGTTCTCCAGGGTGTCTGCCCTTACCCAGAGTCGGCTGCGATGGGCGCCAGCCTCCCCGCAACCCTAATTAGGATTAAGCGCTTCAGAAATTGAATGAATGAATGAACAATTAGCGTAACGTGCATGTCTTTGGAATGTGGAAAGAAACCAGAGTAGCCAGAGGAAACCCACACAAGCACAGGGAGAATTTGAAAACTCCATAAAGAAACGTCCTCGGCAGGTACAGGACTTGAACCCGACATCTTCTGGCTGTGAGGCAGAATGCACTGTGCCACCGTGCAACTAAGACAAATTCCTTTGATTCTCTGAAACTGCCCAAAATGTAAATAATGTAAACATTTCAAAATTGTAAACTTCTTTACATTTATAAAACAAACCAATAAAACAAAACACAAACAAACAAACAAACAAACAATCCGTCAGATACATAATTTTTACCAGGGGAGGCTTACTCCGGGAAAATAAATCTGGCAGTGCCAATACCATTAACAGTAGCAGTACTACTTACCTTTTTGTAAACACTTGTATTATTGATTAGTAGGTCACATGCTTATAAAATTCATGTAAGTTGGAGCTCTCTAGGATGTGTTGTTTTTCTCACACACCCATTTCAGCCACGTCTATATCTGATTGTTCTACATTTCTAACTCGGCCAATACTTTTCTTTTTGGTTTCAGTGGGAGACTAAAGAAAAGAACACCTCCTGTAGCGTCTTAATAGTGAAGAAAAAGCACAAAACCTCTTTTCCCTTAGGACATAAAACAATTTTAAAGACATTGGGTTGAGATAATATTATAAAGCACTCCCATGTGCTTCAAGTCTAATTAGTTACAAATTTTATAAATCTCAATTTTTGTTAATTTCATGGAAAAGGTGGCAATAATTCTGTAGTTGATTTTATGTAATACTGCATTATAATGATATCGCTCATAAAATGAAAGAAAGAAATGAAAAGAATCTGCGAGATAAAAGAGCACATTAATGGCGAAAGGCAAAAAAAAAAGGTGTCTTCTTTAATCATAGTAATTTCCACCTACTGGAAATGAGTGAATAAAATTGCATAGTGCTGTTGTTCACTGGAAATTAGGAGCATGGTGACTGACCTGTTGAGAAGGAACTTGGAGTTCAGCAATGCAATATTGCTTTAAAGGGTGACTTTCATTTATATTAGGTCTGACAAATTGGAAAGCACTTGACAGATTCCCTTGATCTTCATTGACTTTCATCAAAGGTTGTGGACTGCAGGAGAAGATTGGAGGATTACTTCTGAGTGTTTGCAGGCTTTGGTCTTAAATTAGTCATGGCTTAAGAGGCAAAGATTCCTTCCCTGATTTCAGTTGTTCCTCATCCATAAAACTCGATTCCTTTAACAATACAGAGCACACACGCTGCATGCTGCTCTTAAGAAAGACACCCTTATGGACCACATGCACGTATGCAAACAAGAAGATCCCAAAAGACAAAAAGTGACATGGAGAATAATGAATGATGACCGATGTTAAAAAGAAAGGAATCCTAGCTTTGGTTCTAAGCTTGTTCTAAGAAATGACTTTGGTATCAATACGGAGGTCACCAATTACAGGGTCAGCTGTGAGAAGATTCAAACCCAAAATTAAGAAGGGTTTTTTTTTTCTTGTCTGGGTTGGCGCAGAGTAAGCTGTATAAGAGAGTTAATATCTTTGATAGACAAAACTTATTAAATGTTCAATGCTCTGTATTCTCCTTTGTGCTTTTAGCAGAAGAAAAAAACATATTGATAAAAGTTAATGCTGTGGTACAAAATGAGTGATGTTTTCAAACTGAGCAAAAATACAGTATTGATCAGATAGTCTCAGTTGCTCTTACTATTGTTTTTTTTTCCATTTTATATATACGGGCGGAATGGTAGCGTAGTGGTTAGCACGTCTGTCTCACAGCAAGAAGGTGCTGGGTAGACATAGCAGGCTTGGGCATCTCTATGTGGTGTTATTTGTGTGAATGGCTGGGCACGCGCGCGTGTGTGTGTGTGTGTGTGTGTGTGTGTGTTGCCCTGCAATAGTCAGACGAGACTATTTAAAGGCAACACGCACATAACCATTCAATCCCGCCCCCGTGACCCTAGTAGGATTAAGCAGTGTGTGCAAATTAAACACCATGGGAAAATTAGCCAGATCCCCAAAACCCAGTTATGTCCAGACACCCTGAGATTGTTTCATTAAAAGGGCAGCAGTACATTCTCTTTTTTACAGCACTTCCAATCAGCCGGCTCACCTCGCCATACCAGGATACTTGAAAAGACCACCTATCTTCCCTGACTTCAGAACCAAGTCAATCATGGGTGTTGATTTGTCCTGCTGTTTAATTCTGAATCTCTTGCATTGTCTCCCACAACTACATCTACACTGACTTAAACGTTCAACGCAACAATAAAATTATTTAAATATCTTTATACCAAATATGAGCCGGTTATTTTTGTTGATAGTTATTATACATTTAGGTTACTCACTAGTAATTTTTTTGTTTTTTGAGTTTTGTTCCATTTGATTACATGCTAACATACATTTTTCCACCCCCACCCCTGTTGTGAATATAACTCTGTGGCCAATCCCTATTGAAACCTGATCAGTCATCATCATTTAGTTTGCGGCCGTGGCCGAAATGGCATGCACATGCCCTCACCAGCAATCTGGGTCCACCATGGCATAGCCCAGCTTCATTACTTTTATCTCGGTATTCAGATGACTTGGGGATAAGTTAGTCAACCTTTGTTCAACTGCTTTCCATATTCGTTTTCAACATCTTCACAATCACTTTCCTTCTGTTGCGCAGACCATAGATTGTTACCAAAACAGAATCAACAACCAATCTGTCCGCAACTGGTACGGGAAACAGCTTTACTCGCTGGCGCGTGCATCTACAGTGGGCAAGAACACACCTGGTCTGGAATGCTATCAGATGGAACAGGGTCCTGTTTTCTAATGAATCATGTTTCAAGTTGAGTATTGCTGACGGTAAAGTGCGAGTTTGGCGTAGGCATGAGGAGCGTTTTGTACATGCTAATGTTCTGGACTGAAACCACTGGGTTAGACCAGGTGTTATGGTTTGGGCTGGAATCAGCAGCAGATACTAAAGACACACAGAATTCAAGCTGTGTGTGATGCCACACGTAGTCATATAAGATACTGATATTCATGATCCAGGACTGCACTTTCATGGTAAAAATGAACTTTCATTAATATGACCTTTTAAAATAATGTCCTTAAAGCTGTCTGTTGACCCTGAATAGTTTTTAATTTTCTAAGCCGCTTAAACCTAATTAGGGTCACTGGAAGGCTGGCGCCCATCACAGTTGACTCTGGACGAAGGTGGGGTACAACCTGAACAGCTTGCCAGGCCACTGCAGGGCCAACACACATACAACTGCTCACTCTCACATCTAGGGGCAATTTGAAACCGCCAATCAGCCTACTGCATGTTTTTGGACTGTGGGAGGAAACTGGAGTACCGGAGGAAACCCAAGCAAGCATGGCGAAATGCCCAAGCCTGGAAATCGAAACCAGGTCCATCTTGCTGTGACGCAAACATGCTAACCACTGCGCCATTGTGCCACCAAAAAATTTTATTATTATTTTATTTTTAATTTTTTTGAGTGGATATGTGCAAATGGGTGTAGTGGTTAGCATGTCTGCCTCACAGAAGAAGGTCCTGGGTTTGAGTACCGGGCTTGTGCTTGTTTGGATTTCCTCTGGGTACTCCGGTTTACTCCCACAATCCAAACACATACACAAAAAGGCTGATTGGCTGTTCCAAGATTTCCTGTAGGTCATTCAAAGAATGTGTTTGTGTTGGCCCTGCAAAGGTCTGGCAAACTGTTCAGGGTGAAAAAAAAAAAAATGAGTGAGTGAGAATATGTACAAATGGAAACAGTAAGCTATATGGCTAGCAAAAACAGACTTCAAGCAGCAGTTAGTTGCTAAAAATCTGCATCCAACTTAACTTGAAAAAGCTCCAGTGCTTTCAGATCCAGCCTCATTAATATTTCCTCCAGATATCATGCGGCAGCCCTGCTTCCTGACCTGCCCACTCCTCACAAAATCCCACATGGAAGCTGAGCTTTCATGGATGTGATGGTTTTCAAATATTTGTCCAATAAACATCTCGCTTGACTGGAAGCAGATTGTATTATAAGTGCCATAGGACTCCACTAAAGCTGCTCTTTGATGGGATTTAATGGATCTCACTATAAATTCTTAATGAACTAACCATAAAACTGAACATGTTGTAGCACTCTCTTTGTAATAACAATGTAAATACAACAGTACTGATTTGATTCAATCTTTAGTGACATTTTGGAGGAAGTAGAGCTTCCGTTATAGTCCCTTGTAGCTGCCCCTGCAGCCGCCACTGATGTGTGAGTGTGTGTACGTATGTGTGTGTGTGTGTGTGTGTGTGTGTGTGTGTGTGTGTGTGTGTGTGTGTGTGCACCAAAGCATTCACATGGGTCAATGTTTAAAAAATGAGTTTTGCTTATCTGAACAAGCATATAATAAGCTTTTAAATGATGCATATCTTTTCTGACAGGAAAAAATTTGACCGACATATGGACAAATGAAGTCTGAGCTACAGGGTTATTAGAAAAATGAAGAAAATGCATTTAAATTTTCCGACATATACTCTTTAGCAATGTATATTTCTGTAAAAGCTCTTACTCATCTCACTCACTTGCTGAACCGCTTACCCCTAATAGGGTACTGGAGGGGCTGGAGTCTATCTCAGCCAACATTGTGTGAGGGCGGGGTAAACCCCGAACAGCTCGCCAGACCATCACAGGGCCAACACACACACACACACACACACACACACACACACACACACACAACCATTCACACAAATACATACATCTAGGGCCAATCTGGAACAGTCAGTTAGCCTAATGTTAATATCATTGGGCTATGTAAGAAAACTGGAGTATCAGGAGAAAACCCTTGCATGGAGAACATGCAAACTCCACACAGAAAACTTGCTGTGAGGCAGATATGCAAACACAAAGTTGAATGTGCTTGGAACTTTTATGTTTTCATAGTTATTGTTTAACTTAACTCAAGAAGTTGGTTCTGACCTGATATGACTAGTCATCAATTCTGAAAAAAATCTTTTTAAAAAAATGTGCACTTTAAATTTTTTTTACCTAAATAATTTAAATTGCTTGTGGTTAATACTTTAATGTCATTTCTTTCATGTCTCATCATGTCTTCTGGCATGAATTTGAGATAACATGGATTACCAACATGTGCTACTGAAAGTAATACATAAAAAAATAAATGAAAGACCACCATCATTTCTGAGCCATGAACTTCAATCAACAGAACAAAGCAACCTTGAAGGCACCTTAAAATGTATTGAAACCAAGTCACCTAAATGTTAATGCCTTTCCCATTCAATATCATCAATATTTTCCACATCAACGTTGCAAAATCAAACATATGGATTTAATCTTTTAAGGATGAGCCACTGTGGTCACCCCTAACAGGCACAGCTGAAAGAAGATTCATATGATTCATTCATGTGACGTTCAGCAACTTTATTTTTTATCACTGATTTGAAAGGCACACGGTTGGGTCACATTCATCCTCCAAACCGGATTCCTCATGGTCATTCTCGAAACACACTTTCTCCATCATCTTTCGATGATTTAGAAACATATTCCCCAAGTAAATCAGATAAATTTGATTGGCAGTGTTTAAATTGAGCAATCTTGCAATGTGCTTCTGTAAAGATATGCTTCTGTGAGCACGCACAGTTCAGTTTTGATGCTCACATGCCCACTGTAGGCACATTCAGTAGTGGGCAGGAGTCAAGCATGTACCCTCTGACTGGTCTGCAACTACGGAGCCTTATATGCAGCAAAAGGTGTGTGTTCTAGATCATCTTTCTATCATTACAAGCATTAACTTTTTTCGGCAATTTATGCTCTTCTATGTGATCACACAGGCTAGCCTTCATTCCCCAAGCACATCAGTGAATACTAGATGCCTGAAAATCTGTTCCTTTTTCAGCATTGTACCATTTTTTGTTGGTACTTACCACTGCATAGTGCACACCAGGAATACCCCACATGACCTGTAGTTTTGGTGATACTCTTACACAGTCACTCAGATTACACTTGCCCAGTTTTTCCTGCTTCCAACACATAAATTCAAGAACTAACTGTTCACTTTTTGCCTAATACATTCCACACTTTGGCAGATGCTACAGTAATGAGATATTCACTGCACGAGACCACTTTAGCCCACTCCATTACAGATGCTGCTGTAATAAGGTAATCCCTGTTATTCACTTACCTTTTCAGTGGTTTCAAGGTTAATGCTAATTGATCTATATGCATACACTGAGCCATAATAATAACACCACCTGACTGGTCTGCAGATAGGCGGCTCCATACGCAGCAAGCTGTAATGCATTGTGTTGTGACACCTTTCTATCACAGTCAGCAGTTTTTGTTACAGTTCCTCTTTGGTGGATCAGACCAGACGTACTAGCTTTCCCTCCCCATGTGCATCAATAGCCTTGGGCATCAATAAAACTCTTGCCAGTTCACTAATTGTTCTTATTTGTACCACCTTTGGTAGGTACTTACCACTACATACCAGGAACACCCCACAATCAGTGCTATTTTAAAGTATATTAGACCAAGTCATTGGTCATCAGAATATGGCCATTGTCAAAGTCCCTCAGTCCTTACATTTGCTCTATTTTCTAGTCTCTAACAATGAGAACCGATTGTTCACATTCTGTCTAAAACATCCCAGTCCTTGGCAGGTGCCACCGTAACAAGATAATTAACAATTATGGACTGAAGGCTCGGTGGATGAGCTCCAAGCACACACGCTAGCAGGTGCATAGGGTAAGAGCTGTTAAACAGTGTCTCTTTAAACCCCATTCAGAGTGTAAGTATATACTACATGGAAACATAATATAAAGCAAATAATTCTAAAAATTTTATAGTTAATATTTACGTATTTTACCTAGGGGGGCATTTATGGAGTGCAAGCTACAAATAGATT
>JAQMYF010017033.1:0-15711 GCA_030014195.1 Neosilurus mollespiculum
TGTGGGAGGAAACCAGAGTACCCGGAGGAAACCCACGCAAGCACAGGGAGAACATGCAAACTCCACACAGAAACGCCGGAGCTGGGAATCGAACCCAGGACCTTCTTGCTGTGAGGCAGACGTGCTAACCACTACGCCACCGTGCCGCCCTCTTAGATTTCCCCTAAATTAATTTTACTATGCAAAGCTGCTTTGTGACAATGTCAATTGTAAAAAGCGCTATACAAATAAAACCGAATTGAACTGAATTTTTATTACTTTTACTTTTATAGGTTTCTTACTTTATATTTAATCTAAATGTTAATTTTATGTGCAATATTTGTTTCCAAGAATTTCATTGCTGGTAGTGATGTTTCATTATTACCTGTATATAACAAATAAACTTGAAATTTTGGAGAGGAGGCACCTCTGCATGCATCGCATTCAGGGCAGGTTGCTAGAACCCCCTTGACACCATTCCCTTTACGTGGCCACCAATACCTGTCCCTAGTGAGCTCTAGGATATGCTGGGTGTCGAGGGGGACTGTAAAGAATGCAGTACAGTATGTAAAAAGTCTACGCAGGCATGGCAGCATGTAGGTAAAGTCCTGCAGAGAGTTATTGGAGATATGACACAGGAGGGTCCTAAAATAAGCTAGGATGATGTCCCTCAGGAGAAGTTCTGGATTGCAGGCCCCCTTGTTGGCTTCCCTAAGGTGCTCAGGGATGGAGACTGTCATTTCAGCCTCCTCAGGCTGCACAGGAGTAAAGGCTGCCTTGTTAGCCTCCTCAGGCTGTATGGGAATGGAGGCTGCCAAGTTAACCTCCTCAGACTGCACAGGAGTGGAGGCTGCTTCATTAGCCTCCTTAAACTACATGGAAGTAGAGGCTGCCACATAAGCCTTATAATGCTCTAAGGAGGAGACTGACTCATTAGCCTTTTCAGACTGCAGCAAAGTGGAAGCTACTACATTAACCCCCTAATCGTGCTCTAGGAGGAGACTGCCTTGTAAGCCTCTGTAGCAAAAGTGGGTAACAGTTGAAAACAAATGCTGGCAAGAGGCAATTGTCACAGGTTGGTCTTTTTGTTGTCGTGTTGACCCTGCCCTCTCATTACCTAGACCATCTGTACCATATGTTTCTGTCTTGTGCCTTGTTACCTCAGTGTACTTAAGCTCTGTCTTCTGTCTGTGTTCTTGCTCAGTCATCGTGATTCCCTAGTGCCTCTCAAGTCTCAAGCCTACTGCTCTCTTTGATTTGTCTGTTTGTTATGACCCTGTTTGCTTAATGATATCTCTTTTGGATTGTCCCTGAAACCTGTTTGCATATTCTCTGATTGTTTTTCCTGCATCAGACTTTGGCCTGTTTTTTGGTTTCTGATTTTTTTTGGACTTTGGATTTAAACTGCTTTCTCAGCCTCTGCAGTCCTTTCCCTATTTATTATTATTTTTTTTTTTTTTGACCTTTGTGTTTTTGTCTGGATTTTTGTGTTTTTTTGTTTTTTTTTTACTTTGGATTTTTTTTTTTTATAATAAGCCCATCCATTTTTGCTTATGTTGCTCTGCACTTGAGTCTTCATCTAGCTCTGTGGTAAAAGCCTTGTTCACCACCTCAGAGAACTGGGTTCAAACCCCAAATCTGACAGCAATGTGAAGGTTGTATTGGCGGAAGTCAATTCATGACCATAACAATCTGTGAATGCAACTGAACTCCAAAAGCTCAGAGAAGTTCTGTAAACTTGTGGTCCAATGCAGTGGACAAGAATCACAGACATAAGAAAAAGCACAAACAGCAAGAAAAAAGAGGGGCAGAGAAAACTTAGTGAACTGAGTAGAAATTAGGTTAAAGAAAAGGACTAAAAAAGTTCAATCACTATGAGTCACTGGAAATGTGACACAAAGCACTACATGGCAGGCAAAGACTTATGGGAACAATGACCGGCCAACCCTTTCAAAATCTGTTGAAAATTGGGCATTCAGATTTGATTTACACCAGATTGGAGAGTGGTCAATGACTGTGGGATAAATTATCAAATTAATATATAAATAGAAAGGGGTCAATTTTGGAATTGGTGATAGAAAATTAATAAGTGTGGTAAGTATATAGATCCCAAAATCCAAATGTTCAGAAACCCGAGTCAGCAGGTGACTGTTGCCTGTCAATGTTTAATTAATGACCAAGGGAGCAACTATGAGCATCATCATCTTCTTCTTCCACTTGGTTCGGGGTCGGGTCATGGGGGCAGCAACCTAAGGAGTGTGGTCCAGACATCCCTCTCCACAGCCACTTCCTCCAGCTCTTCTGGGGGACACATTGAGCATGAGCGATGGTGATTTTTATTTTTTTTTAAACTGTGGTATATTATTCAGGAGGCAGATCCACATATACACTGTTAATGGAGCCAGGCTATAAGTCTAAAGATTTAGGTTTAATGGTTAGGAAAAGAGTGTAAGGATAATTGTATGTTGGGAAAATCTGTTTTTCCTCTGTATCTCCCTCTCTGCCTTTCTCTCCTCGATACCTTCGATCTCCGGATCTGGGAGCAGCTCGAAACAAAGAGTCAACACAGGAGTACTGTATGACAGTTTATTTTCAAGCCAGTCTCAGGAAACACTCAAACAACTTCAATATTTAAAGGAGTCTATGTGTGTGTGTGGGTGTGTGTGTAACAGGGCCAAAGAGGGGTCATCCTTTGGAATTTCACTAATTGCAATTCAGACTATAAATCTATAGAATCTTATCTATGGAATTTCGCTAGTGGAACCATTATAGTCTGATACAACACAGATGTGAAACAAGGAGTGAAGCCTAGATAAACACAGAGAAAAAGTCACACAATCCAAACTTAAAGGGTAATGCATATAGAATACACGAGGCAGATAATAACGAGAAATACAAAGAATAAACAGAATTAATTAAATATTTCCCTTCAACAAAAAATATATATTTTTTTCCTTTCAAAGAGCTAATGATGTTCAATAGAATAAACCTATTAACTTTTTGACTTTTCTTCGAGGATGATGCAAGCAACAGAAAAGAAAGTGTGAGTGGAAGGCGTGACGCCAGATGTGATGGTACTATTCAAATCAACAAAAGGTGGTTTAAAAAGGGCCATTGGAAATATGCTCAAAGCATGTCACGGATGTGGAGTTAGTAAAGACAGCTAACTTGTACAGTAGATTAAAGCCTAATGTGAGGTTGCCTAAAAGAGCTTAGTATCTTGTGAAGCCAGAAGCAATAGATGAAATGAAGATTATAAAGGACCTAGTATAGGTAGGGGTGCTGATAGAAGTCAATGATCCCTGTAATACTCATATTTACGAGTTAGGTGGAGGCTTACAGGCTCAAGTACCAGGCAACTCTGGCCCCAAAGAATCAGTTTTTCCCCACCCCTAGGGAGTGAGCTGGCCACACACTGACTTCATGGTCATGAACTTTATTAACTCTGCTTACAATTTAAGTCAGCACTCTAATGCTTGGATACTGATGTAATTGTATGTTTGTGTATGACTGTGTTTAAAATCATAATGTCTGATGAAGATACTGTGCAGTTCTTTCCTGCTAGACAAAGAAGTCAACATGATCTAAGACTGGCACAATCTGGATATTCTGAGGCCCTGAGAAGATACATCATTCTGCTGTGCAACCTCTCAAGCATCAAAAAGTTACTTTTGGTTTACTAAGTACACTGTTGTTGTTGTTGTCAGTGTTGTGTAACCAAGTAACGTAACCCAGTGTATAACACAATTTTATATGTTTATATAATATAAGTAAGTATTGTAATGATCATGAGAGGGACCTGCTGTATGGAAATGCTGTGCACACAATTGTGCAGAAAACAGGTAAAGTAGGAATTTTGCCTTCAAATATACTAACTGAAAAAAAGTTTCAGAAGCAAAAACTCGGGAAAGGGAGGAGTTTGAGGAGGCATTTAAGAGGAGGCACTTTTGGATGGTGTAAGGAAGTTCTGGAAAACTGTTTGTTGGCACAGAAAGAAAAAGCAGGGCCTATGCTAAAGAGACCAACCTGAGAGGCACAGACATGGTCACAGACTGGACAGGAAAAGGTTGATGCTGTTATTGGAAGCGGATCTCCTAGCTGTTGCTTGCACTAAAGGCGTTTCTCTTCTGCCTTATGCTGCCTCTCCTGCTCTTAATGGCTGACACCCTCAAAGACTGTCTTTCGCCAACCAAACATGTTCAGAGCAAGCGCTTCCCAGTCGTCAGTACTGATATTATAGTAATTCAGGGATGATTTGAGGTTGTCTTTGAAGTGCTTCCTCTGTCCTTCTTGTAATAATACACCTGAGCTGAGTTTGCCAAAGAGGACTTGCTTAGGAAGATGAGAATCATCCATCCTGAGAACATGGCCTGACCAACGCAGTTGATTTTGAGATTTCATGGCTTCAATGCTTGTACAGTTTACCTTCTCAGTTGCACATTCTAAATTGTATAATTCTAAATTGCACATTCTAAATTGCATGTTTTAAAGTGCACATTCTAAATTGTACATTCTAAATTACACATTATAAGTTGCAAATTCTAAATTGCACACTGTGTTTTACACGTGTATTGCACAGTTATTGCACATGTATTAGGTTATTGCACATACAACAGTTACAACACATACAACAGACTGTGTTATAAACTAGGATTTTTGTATCTTTCCTTATACCCCTCTCCTCAAAGACTCTCTCCCGAATTCGGCCGCAACACTCTCTCCCGCAACGCTGCCCAGGCATGGGTTACCATTCTTCAGTTCGGAACTGCTGATGGTGAGTAAGGGACAGGTGGGCTCCTGACTGGGAGCTGGCTGGAAGAGGACCTCCGTTTTCTTTACATTGATGGTAAGACCCAATCTTTTGTGTGCATATTCAAAGCCATCAAGAATGCTGTGAAGATAATTCTCTGAAGTGGCGCAGATGCAGTTGTCGTCAGCATACTGAAGCTCAATCATGGAGGTGACAGAAGTCTTATCCTTCAATCTTCCTTTTTAGTCCTGTTGAATAGTCCTCCATCCATTCGTTAGACAACCTTGATACCGTCAGGCAGTCTGTCTTGAATGAGGTGGAAAATAACTGATATAAGATGGAGAACAGGGTCAGTGCAATCACGCATCCTTGCTTAATCCCCATTTTCACTTCAAAAGTCTCACTACAGCCGGTAGCGCCAAAGACTTCAGCAGACATGCCATCGTGAAGAAGTCTTAGGATAGAAATAAACTTCTTAGGATAACCGTCCGAACCTGCCATGAGGCTTCAAGATTGACAGAGTCGAAGGCCTAATTCAGATCCTTAAAGGCCATGTAGAGTGGTTTATTCTGCTCTCTGCATTTCTCTTGCAACTGCCAAGTGGTAAAAATCATGTTAACCGTTCCTCTATTAACAAAAACCACACTGAGATTCTGGTAGAAGATTTTTCGCGTGCAGGCATAGCCGATTAGCAAGAATCCTGGCTATGATTTTGCCAGCAATAACAAGGAGGGAGATGCCGCGGCAAGTTCCACAGTCAGATTTTTCACCTTTCTTAAAAATTCCGTCAATTTCCACATCCTGTGAGGCCAAAACTATTTCTTCCCTTTCCAAGATGAGGCCGATGAGTTGATGTAAACAGCAAGCTAGTTCTTCTCTGCCACTTTTGAATATCTCTTCTGGTATTCCATCCACATCAGGAGCCTTACTGTTCCTCATCTGATTAATAGCGGACCTAACCTCAGCAATCTAGGTTCTGTTCCCATCTTGTAATCAACAGGAAGCTGAGGAGACTCTCCAAAGACAGACTCATCTACAGATGAACTGCAGTTAAAAAGTTATTTGAAGTGTTCCCTCCAGCGGTGGATTATGCTGTCTGCATCTTTTAAAAGATTTCCATCTTTATCCCTTATAGATGTCTTGCCATGGGCACTAGGGCAGAAAATAGCTCTTGTGGCACTAAAGAAGCCACAACTATCCCCTCTGACTAGCACAACTGACATGATACAGCAGAGAAATATAAACCGATTGAAATAGTATGGGGTAATACTGAAAAAAAATAGCTCTTTACAATTGTGGAAAGTGTAAAAAAAGTCAGACAGAGTGATGAGTGTAAAGCTAGAGACTGAAGGAGTGATATTGAAAATCATCAGTGCATCATTACTGAAGAAGAGGGATGCAGAGGACAAAGTGAGAGGGAGAAGGATGATCCTCTGTGGCAACCCCTTATGGGAGCAGCTGAAAGAAATGACAAGAAATTCCTTTCAGCCCTACAAATTTAGTGAACCCTTTCCCTTTGGCCATCTGCATGATATAGGTCCAAGACACTGGTGGCCTGCTGCATTTTAGCAAAGGATCTAGTAGTGATCTGTCTGCTCAGCACCACCACTGCAGCATGGAAAGCTACACAAAAAACTTGAAAATCGTGCACAGAGCAGACAAATTATTTATACACAGAGTTGGAACTCACTGTGGGATTTATACTAGAAACATTAATACAATATGTTTATATATAAGAAAATCTACAAAACCTTTGAATTTTTATATAAATCCAGATAAAATCTTTTTGTTCTAAAGTAAACTAAATAACCAGCTTTGTCTATTTAGATATTTTCTATAGAAAATTCTACAGACAATTCTACAGAACATTTCTATGCCACATATTTACAGAATTTCTATAGGAACCCATATCAAAGTTCTATAGAATATTTTCTTACAGATAATAAATAATAAAGATCTATTTGTTATAGATCTTATAAATATTTTCTTATTTTCTATAGAATTGATAAAGAAACATTCTGTTGGTTCTACAAGAAAAGTCTGTTCTAAAAAATTATAGAGTTCTACAGAACATTTTTTTTTGCAGGGCAAATTAATGTGCATGTTTTTGGACTGTGGGATAACAACAAAGTTCCTGGAAGAAACCCACACAAACACGGGGAGAACATGCAAACTCCACACAGATACACCCTCACTGAGCCCAGGACTTGAACCCAAGAGGACGTGCTGACCACTACAACACTGTGCCATCCTATAGCAAGCTACGTCCAATCTCAGGCCCGTAGCAAGGAGGGGTTCAAACGAACCGCCAAAATTCCGCCAAAAAGTCAGCCTAAATGACCCTACAATTTTTTTTCAGCGATTGACCAGTTTAATGAAAACAGTAAACACTTAGTGAATGGCTGACGTCATACTGGCAGCCAGCTAGGCTCCCCAGACGGAATAAAGGTGCTAGCGGTGGAATCTGGGACCAGATCAGCTCAGTCCAGCAGGTGTGCCGTCGAGTGACATCATTGCACCTGTTATTATTGATGTTCCGGGGTGCTCACGAGGGATGCAGCACAACAGAATGAGCAGTTAGTTGTTCAGGCATTTCATCAACGTTTCCTTCTCTTTCTTTTATATTACCACCATATGTTATGAATTATATCACCAGTTATAAACACAGCAAATTAAATGTGGAGCTGCATATAGTTAACGGATATATTCTTTTGTGTTGAGCTCAGGTGAACTGGAGCTCTGAGGAGGTATTCCGATGCTAACAGCTAGCATGCCGGTTAGCCGTCTATAGAGTTGCATCCCTTGGTTAAACAGAGCAGGTATTTAGCGCTATTTGTATTAGAAAGTGATTTCTGTTAAAATTAAACTGCTTGAGTGCTTATTATTTTATTCAGTAAGATGTTGAAGGTTTAAGCTATATGCTTATATATCCACTAATGCATAGATTTTGTGTGAAAGAGTTAAAAGTATTGTGCTGTAAATTCATGTCTTTGTTGACATGTTTAGGAAGCAGCAAAAAATATATATTTCTATTTATTTTTTTTATAGTGTTCACGGTATTTAAAAGACTTCAGGTGAATAAAAACACAAACACCTGTTAGAGACTCTCCACTGGTTCATCCTAAGGGCTGCTACACTGAGCAAAGCCCAGCATATTAATAAAATATGTAATGTGATTGCGCAATGACTTATGGGAAATGATGATGCTGGAGGAAACTTGTAAACCCAAATGATTACGAACAGTGTACACACAGAACCATGTTGTCAATTTATTAGGTGTTTACCGTAACCTGACTGACCAGCCCGGCAAAATTGTGTGATGAATGGATTAAGCAAGTTAAACAAGCACGGTTCAGACTGGAAAGCACCCAGCATTCATTCCGTTATTTGTAGAGACCATTTTGCTGAAGATTGTTTTGAGCCAATTCCAACGCCTAAGTGTGAAATGGCTGCAGGTTTGACAGCGGTCTTGCAACGAGCACTGATACAGATGTTAACAGTAACACCGTGACGTTACAAGCTGCCAACAAGCTTAAAGAGAAAATCTAAAATTGTTCTAAAATATTACTGTAAAATGATGAACAGTCAGTCTGTTATAACACTCAGTCTGAATGAATGAGGTTGCCTTTAGCATAGCATATATGCATATTTCTTAAAGGAACTTTCAAGTTGCGTCCATATTTTATACTGTTGTATTTTGTGGCTAACAGTGGTGCCAAATTCATCATGCCTTGGAATAAATTCAATTCAATTCAATTCAGTTTTATTTGTATAGCGCTTTTTACAATTGACATTGTCACAAAGCAGCTTTACATAGTAAAATTAATTTAAGGAGAAATCTAAGAATTTTTCTACAATCCCTACACATCCCTAATGAAATAAAATACATTGTTAGACAATTTTTGTTATTTCTTATGCTTTTTTTGCCCCTGAAAACGGGGCCAGTACGGACCAGTAGTGATTCAGGGCTACTGGTCTGTATGGACCAGTGGCAATTTCCATGATTTTGCCACACTGGATTAGGACCAATGACAGTTGTAAATCTTCAGCCACAACCTTGTGAAAATATCAGCCACAACCTTGTGAAAATATTCCAGACAAAATGGCTATGATAAAGTCTGTGTTATGTGTGTGTGGAAAGTTATCATTCCCCCATTATTTTAAAGCTTTCAGAATTGTTTTTACCCACTATCAAAGCCCCAAACTGTGAGGGATGCCTGTATATTTGTGGCGCTAGGCATTATGTTGTTAAATATTCTAAAAAGAGTGGCGTTTTGTTGCATATGATCAAGCTCTATTTATTAGACATTTGTAAATATGTCACAGTATCAAAAGAAGCCCCCTTCATGACAGTTTTCCTGCCTTAATAGATCCCTTAACTGAACCTTCCTTTAATTTTTCTACTTATAGTGATATTTAGGAGTGATATTCATCTGAAAGAACATAACAACGGGATAATGGGTAAATGTGACAAACAAACATTGCTGGACTAGACAGATTGATATCTGTGGCAGGTTGTTATACTCCGTTGTAGCAGAAATTGGCTTTAATGTTTAAGTACTGGTAGTTATTGTACCTGTTTGGTTGCTCTGCTAAGAAAACCATAAAGCAAGTGCTGTAACATTTTGTTAAAAAAAAATCCCTCTACATGCTGCCCAAAGTGAATATGTATAATCAAAAGCCATTTTTAACTTTAATCAGGAGCTTCAAGGGTACTTCCTAACCCTAACCCTAAAGCACCCCCTTCAACCAAGCAGTAGCCACACCTTCCAATCACTGATCTAAAAAAACAATAGCGCGCGCTAGGGTTTCAATTTTGAAGCCAGGTGGCAGCCATCTTGTTGAGATCACTACTGTTGAAAGTTTCACTCAAATAGCATGAATAGATGGGGAAATGTTAATATTTACAGCTGAGATGTACGTTTTATTTTAAAACCTTTTTTTTTTTTGCCAAATTTCACCTTTGCAGAGCTTTTTTATTTATTTACTTTTTCAATTAACTACAAATATCAGTGAGTTTATTGTTAAAGTTATATGAAGGTATTGTGACCATCCGCAGTAAAATCCTTAGGGTTTTCGAGATGTGTTGATTTTAACGGCTCCATTTTGAGATCTTAAAACAAGGTGGTCTCACCAAGATGGCTGCCACCCGGCTTCAAAACCGAAACACTTACGTGCCCCCACACTGGCCCTTTGCGGATAAGACTGGACGTCCCTGCCCTATAGTTATCCAGAGTATTTGTATTGTACAACTGCAGACATTTTACTCACGTTTTGAGCCGCATGGCCTTCCACATCAGCCTGCGCGTATGCGCGGGTTTGTGTGGCGTCACTGCGCTCGATAAGGAAGTGCGAGAGAAGCTCACTTTTCATCTTTTCGAATGAAGATTAACTAGGAGCGCTTTAGTCAGAAAGGTTCTTCTCACCTTTACGAGCCTCTGAGCGCGTTGTTATTGTTTTAAGTTTACTTTAGAGTGCTTTATATCATTTTAAAATATATATATAGCTATAGTTAATATACAGTTTAGATCAGGGTGAACAGAATGGAGTTTCCTCCCCTGACGGAAGAAGAAATGGCAGAAGTGAAAAAGAACGTAAGTGAATAAGTTTCACACCTCGGTGTGTTTTAACAGTAAGATTATCAAACCTTTATGAATCAGCAGAAATTCAATATCATAATTATTATATAAATGCCATTAAATGAGCATGTGGTCTGAAATTGAACATTCAGCTCGTCTGTAGTCTTGAAGTAAGAATGGTGAAGTTTTAATACTTTAATACTATATTCTTAAAGAATCTGTAAATCACTTTTCTTGGCACTTTCTCGTGAATAGTGTCCCGATTTCCAGGTGAGTCAGCCCACCTCCATCACCAAAACACGGCTGTGGAACCTTCCATGATGTCATGTAGGTCTTGAAGCCAGTCACAGTTAGCTAGGGGCGTGGCCTTCTGTAAGAGCTACAGGTGGAGGTGTGTAGGGAATGATCTGGGGTTTGTGCTAGGAAGAGCAGTGGTGGGTCTCTTCTTTCACGTATACTAGACGTGACACGGTTATGTCGTTATGTCCAGTGAGTGCAGTGAGATCCGCATGCAGTTAGTGGTAATAGTGAAATGAAATAAGTTCTTGAAGGATAATGCTGATGTGATTTCTTCAGGGATGTTGCTCCATTTTCTTATGGTGTTTGGGAAAACGGAGTGACGTTTAAGGTCGGTGTGACAGAATGTGATGAAATATGGTGTTGAGTTTGCTGGCCTGCTTTTTGTAGTGTATTTATGAGCATTTTGTTCTGAAGTATTGATGTCTACCTCCGCGTTGTGCATCTTATAAAACATTGTGAGTTTCTGGATCTCCCGTCTGTCTTGGAGTAAGGGCCACTTTTATATAGGAGCATATTGGTTACATTGATATATTTCCACTGTTTTTTTTTTTTTGTTGTTGTTTTTTTTTGCTGCATATCTTGCTGCTGTTTTTTGTATCATTTCTATTCTGATGGTACGTTGGTGTGTGTAAGGGTCCCATACTGTTGAAGCATATTCGAGCTGAGGTGTTTCTCCTCAGGAATGATAGTGTATGACTTTCCTTTGTGCAGATGTTATTGATGTGATTGTTCCACTGCAGGTCTGATGTGATTGTGATGCCAAGATATTTTGCTTTAGTGACATGCTCAAAGGTGATGCCATTGAGGAAGTAATTGTAGTTAATCACGTTGTAATTTCTGGTGACTAACAGAACTTTGCATTTATGTGGATGAAATCCCATGTCCCATTTCTTTTCCCATACTTAAAGCTGTGCTAAGTCATTTTGTAGTGATGCTGCATCATTAATGGTGGAGATGTTCATATACATAATAGTGTTGTCAGGAAAGAGTCTAGTAGTGGATTTCAGATTGCAGGGGAGATCTGATTGATGTAATATTGAAAGAGGCATGGCCCAAGGATTGATCCTTGTGGTACCCTGGATTTAACATTTCCTGTGTAGGAGAGTTCTCCCTCTAGTACAACTTGTTGAGTCCTGTTGTTTAGGAAATTTTCAGTTGATTTGTAGGTTGACTCCATAACAATAACTTCTGGATGAGTTTCTGGTGGTTGACCTTATCGTAGGCTTTGCTGAAATCAGGGATTATGATGTCAGTTTGTTTATTGTCCTCCATTTTATTGATAATGTCATTGAATGTGAATTCTGTGAGTTGTGTTTCACATGATTTGCTTAATCTAAACCTGTGTTGAAGTTAATATAAAATGTCTTGGATGTTGCCGTGGTGCATGATTTTGCTTACTATGATGTGCTCCATAATTTTCAGCATATGCAGGTGAGTGAAATGGGACTGTAGTTAGAGGGGTTTTGTTTACTTCCCTTCTTGTACACAGAGACATTTGCCTTCTTCCAGTCTTCTGGTACGCCACCTGTTTCATATGATCTTTGGTATATTGCAGTGAGGATGGGTGCTATATTTCATGGTTTTGAGGATTGTTGGGCTGATGTCGTCTAGTCCAGCAGCTTTGTGGTCTTTCAGGTATCCCAGTAATTTTTCAGCTCCTGCAGTGGTAATGTTTATACCCTCTGCCTCAGGGTGTGTTGTCTGGCAGGAGGTCTTGAGCTGGTGCGGGGGACTGAGTGAATACAGATTCACACTGATAGTTAAGAATGTCTGCTTTCTCTTTAGCTAATGTGCATAGTATTCCATTGTGATGTAAGGCTGTGATGTTATTGATGTCTTTCTTCTGGTGCTTGATGAATGTCCAAAATTGTTTTGTGTATTGTTCTGTGATATGAGTCATCCAACTCATCATGACTTATGAGTTCTTCTATATATATCCAGTTGCACCTTATCAGTTCTATTTGGATTTTTTGATTTAGTTCCCTGATGTTTCTATCAATGCCCTATCTGTGGTGTTTTGTTCCTGGTGTGCTGAATTTCTTCTTGTTCCTGTGTAGCCTTTTTATTCTATTAATCATCTTTTTTACTTCTGGTGTGACCCATGGTTGGCTGACCTTTTTTGCATTCTCTTTGTGTATATATCTACTTATGCCTGATGACAGAGCACCTCTGAATTTCTTCCATAAGTCATTGGCTGGTTTTCCTTTTTCTGCACCTGTTGTGATATCTTTTCCTGTTTTTTCTATATGATCTTCAAACTTCTTCCAGTCGGCTTTTCTATGGAGTGGGATCTTTCTTGGTTTCTGATTCAATCTAATGGTGCCAATATCAATATGTGTTAATACAGCATCGTGGTCACTTATTAGTGGAATGATTAAAAATTTTATGATTCTGGTTGGATTGTTGGTTAGAAGTAAGTATAGGTTTGTATCTCCTCTTGTTTTATCTTCTACCATCTGGTGTAAGCCTTATTCTTATAACATTTCTATAAACTTGTGCAGGTTTGGGTAGTGACATTTTCCAGGGATAATTGTATTGCTTGTCCAGTCCCATCCCGCTAGGTTGAAGTCTCCGGCAATTATTATATTGTTGTTATTGATGTCTTGGTAGTGAGGTCTGTAACCATGACTTAGTGTCAGCTATTACAGGTGAAACTCGAAAAATTTGAATATCTTGCAAAAGTTCATTTATTTCAGTAATTCAACTTAAGAGGTGAAAATAATATATTATAAAGACTCATTAAATGCAGAGTGAAATATTTCTAGCCTTTATTTGTTATAATATTGGTGATTATGGCTTACGGCTTATGAAAACCCCAATTTCAAAATCTCAGAAAATTTTAATACTACATGAAATCAATAGAAAAGGATTTTAAATACAAGGCATGTTTGCTAGCCAATCCAGCACAGTAATCCCATGGTCATTGAACCAGGTTTTGGTACTTTTGGCAGTGTGGGCAGGTGCCCAGTCCTGCAGGAAAATTAAGTCAGCATCTCCATAAAGCTTGTTTACTGAAGGAAGCATGAAGTGCTTTAAAATGTCCTCTTAGATGGCTGCGTTGAGTCTGGACTTAATAAAGCACAGTGGACCAACCCCAGCAGATGACATGGCTCCCCAAATCAACACAGACTGGAAACTTCACACTGGACTTCAAGCATCTTGGATTGTGTGCCTCTCCGTTCTTCCTCCAGACTCTGGGACCTTTGTTTCCAACTGAGATGCAAAATTTGCTCCCATCAGAAAATAGGATTTTTTACGACTGGTGCAACAGACCAGTTCTTTTTTTTCTTTAACCCAGGTAAGATGCTTCTGACATTGTTTGATGTTCAGGAGTGGCTTGACATGAGGAATACCACGTTTGAAGCCCATGTCCAGGGTCTGTCTGTGTGTGGTGGCTCTTGATGCATTAACTCCAGCCTCTGTCCACTCCTTGTGAAGCTCCTCCACACTTTTGAATGGCCTTTTCCTGACAATCCTCTCCAGGCTGCGGTCATCCCTGCTGCTTGGGCACCTTTTTCTTCCACACTTTTCCCTTCCACTTAACTCTCTATTAATGTGCTTAGATACAGCACTTTGAGAACATTCAACTTCTTTTGCAATTATCTTCAGAGGCTTTCCCTCCTTGTGGAGGGTACCAATGATGGTTTTCTGCTGACTTCAGTCAGCAGCCTTCCCTATATTTGTGAATTCTACTGATCCAGACTGAGAGACCATTTAAAGGCTCAGGAACCCTTTGCATGTGTTTCGGAATAATTAGCTGATTACAGTGTGACACTTTGAGCCTACAATATTGAACCTTTTCGCAATATTCTCATTTTCTGAGATTTTGGATTTGGGGTCTTCATATAAACTTTTTACTTTAAAATTTACTTTAATTTAAAATTTTACTTAATTTCATAAATTTTCACGCTTGTTTACTTTCATCTAGGCAAGAACTAAATAAATCCAGACATTTGATGTTGTGGATGTTACTTTTGACACATTTCATTTAGTAATGTCCATCACAGTTAAAGGGGTGGCAGTACAAGCCATCGTTTACAAGAAATAGCTTAAAAAACAAAAACTCAAGGCTAACAATTTTAGATGCATTTCAACAAGTTATTGTTTCTTTTGACACAATAATCCTTTTATTTAAGGATTTATATTAAGCATTTTCTCAACAGTATGATGTACATGTAATGGAATAACTATTTTAAATTTTATTTGACTTACTTGTTAATCTGTCAGGTTTTTTTTCACTGATTTACTGGATTAGATTAAACACAGCACAAATTAATGCACTCTGTTGGAATAATAATGTGTGTGCTAACATCCAAAACCTGAAGAGTGGGCCATGGCCCACTGTTTAAATTAGACAGATGTGAATGCATCTAGACTAGAGCTTGCTCTTATTTAAAAATGATTTTGGTTCTTATTCTGAAGATACTTTTCCTAGTTTTAAATGCTTTTTCAGGTGAGAAGTCAATTAAATTCATCCTTCTGCAAATATAGCAGTTTTGCCAATGGTGAACATAGTATGATTACTAAAAGACAAGTTTGAATACATCACCGTTGACATTTTTTATTCTAAAAACAAAGTGTAAAAATTACTGAAAAATATGTTAGTATCAGAATAATATGCTCTTCTGGGTAAGATAAACTTTCAAATCATTCTTTAAGATAAACAATTATCTGTTTATACATGCATAACAGCTGATGGTCTATAAATTTGCAAGATTTCCCTGCTTTGACTGTCTTTGCCTGCTCAGCGAAAAAGCGAGAACCTCCTTTGAAAACTAAATCAGAGGTATCCAGGGAACATTCACAGTCCTGTTCCAAGAAAAAGTACTTCTCATTGTCCTGGATAACCCACATCCCCTTTGTTTCCTTCTGCTCAAAATAGTAAATCCAAATAACATTATCATGTACATCTGAAATCTAAGAAGAAAAGAAAACAACCATAAGTAACATTTATACTGATTCTCAGACTGACCAGGCAATTTCAACACTACATCTACTTCAGATTGTATATTTACCAATCACATTTAATAAATTCAAATTCAAATTCAAGTTTTATTGTCACATACAAATTATACACAGTACAATATGTAGTGAAATGCTTAG
>JAQMYF010017169.1:0-15702 GCA_030014195.1 Neosilurus mollespiculum
AAAATATATAAGGCTAGAAAAGGTTAAATAAAGATAATGGTAAAAATAACAGTATACAGATATCAAACTAGCAAATCTACACATATATGAAAGAAAAGAATACCGCATCATGTATTCATTCATTCATTCATTCATTTTCTGAAGCGCTTAATCCTAATTAGGGTCGAGGCTGGTGCCCATCTCAACCGACTCTGGGCAAGGGCAGAGTACACCCTGGACAGCTCGCCAGGCCATCGCAGGGCAGAAACACGCCAATGGCTATGCAGCCTACTCTTGACGAAAATCAGCAATGGTTCTTTTACAAGCCTCTCACCATAGACAGTGAAAGACATGGCCTGCATTTGATAACCCAGTTAGCTGCACTGGGGGGACAGCAGTGACAACCCGTTGGTAGTGGTACTTTTGTATGAACATCATGCAATTTGATTTACAGACCTGACCCTTTTTTCCTCATGACAGATAACCAACACATATTTTATATGTGAACGCAACCACACAGCTTTCAAACCCACCTCACCCAAACCTACGGCTGCCCCTTCTGTCATAACATCGCTAAATGCTAAGAACATAAATATGAACGTCATAGCATCGCTAATTGCTAACAACATAAATGTGAACGTCATAACATCGCTAAATACTAATGACATAAATATGAACGTCATAACATCGCTAAATGCGAACAACATAAATATATGAATAATTACGTAAATAAATAAATAAATAAATACATTTTCAAAAGCACAGGTTGTTTGTGATAGAGAATATAAAGGGTCTTTTTTTTATTTTTATAAACCTACTGTTAGATATAAACAGTCCTTCGCTGTTCCATCACTTTCTCTCGAGGCTAATAAGAAAAAAAAATGCAGCTTGCGATGTTCCAGAAAAACTAGAAAGCTCAAGTTGTCCTCCATCCTGAGAACTTACCATGAAAAGCTTAAACTTATGGCAATACCTCAGTTACAAAATGGCGACAGTTCAGACTCCTGAAACTACTGATTATATTTTTTTCTTTGTAAATAAGATTTTAATAAAATATATTTATTATTGCACTTAGATTATGCAACTGTGCAGCACACAAATCCCTGAGAATGAACGGGTGTGTTAATGTAAACCTTGCAGCTGTAACTCCAGTTCAAACTGGTGTGATAGAAAGTTCATCAATTTAGCAAATTCCAATTGAGAAATTCAAACCAAAGTATTAGATCGTTCTGAGAAATATCACAGAAAATTGATGAGACTTTTGATGTATTTGATGATACTTATTTTCACTTACTCGTTATGTGACTAATTGCTTTACAGATTTTGTAGTTTGTAGATGTTACATTTTGGGCTAAGAAAAAAAAATTGCAGTGAAACTTGAATGTTTTTAAAAAGGTCTATGTGTTTTTATGTGTTTAACATTTTTTTTTAATTGTTTTTAAAATAATTTGTCAGAGGATCTTAAAGCAAAAAACAAACAAAAAAAAAACCCTTTAACATTTTTCCATCACATTTTTTTTAATCAGTCGTAGTATTAATTCTATTTTTGTCAGTATTGTTTTGTTGTTGAAAACTTTAAGCACTGAACTGAAGACCCAGCATTGACTTTACCACAACTAACACATGTTTCACATATTTCAGCAAGAAAAATGGGGAAATCCAAGTTTCACCATTTTGTTTAACCAATATTTCTGTTTCTCTTTCTCAAATGTCACATATCTGCATTTAGGTTTTGTAAGAATATGGTAAAATATTTTATGAAGTTATTTTTTGTACCATTAAAAAACACATGGTCTGGAAATGACTGATTTTTCAGCTTATGATGTGCAGATCTTTGATTATTTAAATATTGATGTCTTTTCTTGTTTGTGTGATTTTTTTTTCCTTTTAAGTTTAAATAACTTCAGAAAAGACTAACCATTAAAATTTATTATATTTTATAATTTAGTTCTTGTATTTATTAAATATTCTTCTTTTTATTTGCTATTTATTGCCCTAAACATTACTGTGCAAAATTCTTAGGCACCTTATTTTATTTTTGTATAAACTTTGCTACAGATTTTTGTTTTATGACTTGTACATTATAAAACAAATTAGATTTTTAAACATTACTTCTTCAGCGAAAAAAAAATAATGTTACAGGGGAAAAACCTGTGTATTAATAAAGAAAGAAGCATATTACCTAAGAGAGCACTTTTAAGACAAAAACATAATGAAGGCTGCTGGGTTTTACATGCAAATAAAGAAGCCAATGTGAACCTCAAAACCTCCAGAAGAACTGTGGCTGGTTCTAAAAGATGCTCAGTTAAAACTTACAGATCATTTACTTCGTAAAACTGCACTAATATCTACTATACCTGAGACTGCATTTATAAAGCAAAAGGTCATCACAACAAACGTTGACTTTGTTTTATTTATTACTGTTTACTGCGCTTTATAGATTTTATATGTAGAAACATTTCAATTGTTTGCATGTGCCTAAACCTTTTGCACAGTACTGTACAGCTTATTTGGTAGCTATTTGTTGTTCACTTTTGAATTGTGAAATGGCTAAAAGGTAATGGGATGCTTTAACATCTCTGTGGGCTGTGCTATTATCTGAAGTAATCAGGGCGGAGTGGTATGGTCAGAGATTTGGAAGCGGATTAAGTATTTCTATTGTCCCTTATATTTTCCTTTAATTTCATCCTCTTCAATTAGGTGCCTACAGATAAAAGCAAAAATGTTCTCTTTCTCCGCATTTATTCAACAAAAAAATATATAACTGATGTAATAGTTCAAATCTATTTATTAGGCCATGCTTCTGTTAAAAGATCCACCTTTGTTGCAACTTCAAGTTTTTGGACACACACTTTACTCAAGCACTCTTTAATATGATGCAGAATTTACAGCTGAATCAATGACAGCAAGCTGCCAAACAACCTAAAATCTATACAATTACCACCACCATGCTTCACTGTTGGTATGAGGTTCTTCCCATAAAAACATATGTGGCCAAACAACTGATAACTCGATTCATCTACACTGAACATCTCACTGATTCATTCTTGCAAAATGTTCTTCTTGGACATCAAAGTTTTATATCCTGGCACGCCTCCCATGCAGGTCAAATTTGTCCAATCCTTTTCTTATTGCATTAGTATGCACTTTCACACCAACAGTTGTAAGAGTTGCCTGTTCATCCTGTGATTAAATCTCAGGATTCTTGGAGACTTCTTACTGTATTAAACAGTTTGCTCTTGGGGTGGATTTGTCAGTTGAAATTTATGCCAAATTAATTTTTTCAAAAACAATGTAAAAATTTTTGAAATCCCTTATCTGACTCTTAAGCATTTTTTTCTATAGGCCCCAGAGATTTCTTGGCATGATGACAACATACACTTTACTAGCAAAGAGAAAACCAGCCCGCAGGTATCAGGTTTAAAAAAGAGAGAGATAGCAAGTGTGATAAATGGAAGGGTGCACTTACTTTTTTTGTGAATGCTCTGTATTTTGTTCATTTATATTATAGAAAGGACTATAAAATATACATTTAATGTTATATTTGTTGTATATGCTTTATCTGGAGGCACTGTATCAAAAAGGCTGAAATGTTTGCTTGTTCAAATATGTTTGGGGAAAAAAACAATAATTTTCTTGGGATGTACTTATTTTTTTTCACACTTTCATCATGCAATTTATTTCTGTCCCACTTTACAGCTTACACAAAAATAGACACTCAAGGATTTGAAAAGCATAGTTTTTACCTAATTTACTAGAATTAAATATGCAAATTTTATTGTGGCAGTTGTAAGCTGCATTTTTTTACCATTAAAAATCTGTTTTATTACTGGAGCAAAATTACTGCGGAGAGGTGAGGATTGTTTTAGGGTAGAGTGCCACTCCCCTTACCCATACCTGTTCACAAGCAGTTAAACACAGAAACATCATTTGTTAAATATACTGGTTAAAAATTTCATTAGAACAGAATCGGAGTCAAAGACTTTACTGTGCCTCAACACATATTTATCACTGATATAAAACTTTAAAGGATGTTGGTCATGCCTTCCGTTGTGGCCTGTGCCTCTATCTCTGGGGCTGTTAAAATTAGCCCCTTATCTGAACTTCAGTCAGTGGTGCTCGTACAACTTCTATCATGTCAAGAAGTCCAAATCAGTGGTAAAAAAAATTCTTCAGGGTTGCACCTTGTTTATCAATTTAAGTATTATTTTTTTGGCGGCGTTAACAAATTACTTAAAATTGAATTTAATATGAATATTCTCAGGTAATTGCATCTATTAATTACAAAAAACACACCTAATACTTTTTAATTACACATTTAGAATCTAATTTAATCTTTCAACCCTCTCTTTCTCTCATCCAGTCATTTACTAAACATTATATAAAATATCAACTGATTAGACCTACATGTATTTTATTTGCATGTTATTTTAGTTAGTTTTCAGCTTAAAGCATCCGATCAAATCAAAAGTTTTGGCCAAAAAACTTCAGAGAACAAAACTTAAGATATTTTAAAAAAAAAAAAAAAAAAAAAAAAAAAGGATTTAATTAATTTCATAGTCTTGATTCCACTTATTTTTATAATAAACTATAATTATACGAATGTGTGTGTATAATAAATACGACTCAGCTAACAGCGAAATGAATCGTACATCGATATAAAAAAACATCCGAACTGAAAGAAATTGATGACTGATTATGAATAAACTCTTATCTAAACAAGAATACTTGATGAATGCACACCTCTGCCAATCAGAAATAATATAATATAAAACAATAAATACAATAATATAAAGAACGTAGCACCCCTGCTTGGCCTGCTGTAATACCAAACAATCTCACAATATTAAAGAATCTTGTTTTTTTTTTTTTAAATCCATCTCCCAAATCTTTCTTGTCCAAAGCACCACCTCTGGTAGAATTTCATGAAAGTCCACACATAAGATTCTGTAAAAACTTGCACAAAATTAGGTCCAACCTCTTATCTCCTTGGCAAAGGTAAAACATACAGTCAACTGAACTGAATGGGTTGGCAGACTTGTTTACTCATAACTATTAATAGTTCATGTGTCACTTTTCAAAAACTAACAGGCATTCATCAGATTCTGAAAAATGCTAGTCACTTATCAGTCAGAAGTAGCAAAATTGTATTATATGTCTTATCATTTTGCATAATACACATTCAGTACTATAGCAAATGCTGAACAGTTGTCTTAAGACTGAAAATTATTTCTGAAAGTTTTACAGCCCTACTAAATACATGAGCAGGAGCTCAACTTATTTTTTCATATGCATGTACTGTATGTCAGTTATATAACTTGCATCTTTTTGTTTTATTAAAATTATTGGAAAATAATTCTGTAACTCAGCAGATAAATAAAGTCATGTTGTCTTTCTATGTAGAGCAGTGGTACCTGAGGGGAAAAAATAAAAGAGGATCAAAGCACATCCCCATATGCAAACATGTCTATGCAAACCTGCCGTCAGTGACATCACACTGATATTGATCTGAGAAAGAGTGAGAAAGAGTGAGATGACAGATTTTTTGTTTTGTTTTGTTTTTTTTGAAAAGAGGTGTAAAAAACTCTTTGTGACCTTGTTGTTGTTGTTGCACAGAGTTGTCTGTAAAAGTCCCACTCCTCCGTTATTCGGATTCAGAATACTTAAATAACATAAATCTTGGCAGACCTGTTCTTGTGGACTATAGCTAGATATCCAATTTTGGATTTTTGAACTGGAAACAGAATTCAGCTGGTCAGAAGTTCGACTGCTGTATGATGCGTCAACAGAATCGAAATTGTTTTTGCCAACATTATACCGAGTGACAATGCGATCGATTCTGGGGGGGTCAGGTTTTCTTCTTTTCGACCCAGATGTAGAATCTTGACATCACATTCATGAAATTTCAAAGTCCTCCTCCTTCATTATTAATGACTGAAATCATACAAAACGTTGCAGGCTTATACTAGATGACCTGACAAACAATTCTATCGAATTTTTTGATTTTCCAACTGGAAATGGAATTATTGCCATTATCAATAATGTAGCTGGATCTGAATGTGTCACAGATATACAGTACCTTTGGCGTGTAGCTCAATTAAACTAGTTAACTAGAGAGAGAGAGAGAGAGAGAGAGAGAGAGAGAGAGAGAGAGAGAGAGAAACTGTGGTAAAATAAACTGGAACTGAAATAACAAAAAAATACACAGGCTGCACTAGAATAGCAAGCACAGCAAAAAAAAAAAAAAAAAAAAACCCAGACATGCAAACACACACTGACATGCATGTACTGCCCCTCTGCAGCAAAAACTCCACGTCATCTACTTATCAGGGGTCTTGATCTTATGCTTTTCTCTTTATTGAATTCAGTGAAAGAGCCGTTCAGCTATAATGAGGATCAATATTGTGCGTTTTGTGATTTGCGACATTTGTCATGCCATTGTGGCATGCTGCTGCATTGTGGGTATACTTGGCCTTCATGAAGGGTTTTTTCCGGTTGAACCTGACACTAATTTCAGACTCAGGTTCACCAGCTTAGCCCACTCATCTCACTCAAATCACTCAGCTCACTCATTTGCCGAACCTGGCTGGTCCCTATCTCACCCGACACTGGAAGGCGAGATACAACCGGAACAGGACAACACACACATCCATACACACACACCTCGGGGAAATTTGGAATAGCCAGTTGGCCTAATGTGCATGTCTTTGGGTTGTGGGAGTAAACCAAAGTTTACCAAATCCACGCAAGAACAACAAGAACATGCAAACTCCACACAGAAATGCCCAAGGCCAAAACTCGAACCCAGGACCGTCTTGTTGTAAGCCATTTAATTAGAAGTTTAAGTACATTTGATATGTTAGTCTAGGTTGTACCTTGTAGTCTTATGTCTGACAGTGTTCAGGCTTGTTGACCGTGATGATGTTTATACTTTGGATAAGTACTCTATCTATCCATTCATCCTGCTTATCTGTGAGGGTCAGGAAACCTCTAACCAATCCCAGCTGACTTTGTGCAAGAGGCAGGATACACCAAGGGCAGGTCACCAGTCCATTGCAGGACTGGATATGCACATACATCCATCTTTCCATCCATCCCTCCACCATCTATACCTTTCATCTGTCAGGGTCATAGGGGAAGTTGAAACCCGGCCCAGTTAAGTTTGGTCGAGAGGTAGGGTACAGCCCAAACAGTATGAACCCAAAACCACTGAGCCACTAGTCGACTCTTTAACATCAGTTTAACTCACAGTGCTTTGATCTGAGGCAACCCTGCCTGTGAATGAGAGAGAGAGAAAGTTTAAAGAATTTAGAGGAATTTGGATAAATGAAAAATCAATATTTTAATAATGTTTAGTAAATATTTGGTCAGTAGGATTTGGCTATTTTCTTTTTCATACTAGTTTTAACAACTTATCTCACAATCTTCACATTACTCATGAATCAAGACGCAATTCATGGCACCTTGTGCTTTTGTTATGCCCTCTATCCTTATTTAAGATACTGTTTAAACACCATAACCATGAAATTTAGAAAAATAAGTTATCAGTTATAAAATTAACTAGCAAAATAAACAGAAGTGTAAAAAAATGTTCCATTTTCCCTCATGTTTGCTTATTAACGCAAGGTTTGGACACCTTTAGGTATCGGTACTGGTATGAACAAGTATCAACCCACACATGCCAATACTTGGTGTGAAAAACTGTAGTTAAAGAAAAGAAGTGGTTATTAGTGTGAGTGGGTGGTGCTGATACAGTTTTAAAAACATAGCCAACAAGCAAACCAGAGGAAGTAGAACAGGACTTTTTAAACTACACACAAAATACATACAAGTTGCTGTAGAAAGACTTTATTTCTCTATGCTGATCACAAACACAGACACATTTAGACAGAAAATGCTGCAATACATTGCAAAACTTCCTCAGTTATGTTTGCAGAATTTCAAAGGGGGTTTTCAAAATAAGGCAATATGCACAGCTCTGGATGGAGTGCATGTGTGGATGTTGAAGATGTATTTATTTCGTTTTCCAAGAATATAACTTTAAATGTTGCTCGATGGATTTCTGCTTTAAGGAGAGGAACATAAATCAAATACAACTAGAAAAGGTTTTAGATTAATGCGTTCAGACAATCATCATGCAGACTTAAAGGCTTAACCTTGTGGTTTCAAAATAACTATGGCAGTGATCACACTAGAGGTGCGATAGAAGTAGGTGCTAGATCACACTAGAGGTGCGTCTGACGAGAACGGCAATTCACAGCTGTCAGTTTTAGCTCTCAAAATGTTGTCAGATCTGTCTTGCGACATTTGTGGCGTTTCATTTTGGTCGCCTGGTTTGGGAACTCATCGCAAAAATATTCAAACGTTTGAAATTTCCATGAATTTCACAAAAGGAGGCTCCGACTGATTTACAAAAGGAGATTTTTTTTTTTTCCCCGCCAAACAACCGCAAACCAATCGCAAACTACTCGCAAATCAGTCTTCAATTGTTGCGTGATGTCCAGATTCAAGCTGGAAATTTCAAAATTTCAAAATTTAATTTTAAAATTCACAAAAAATCAATTTGTATCAGTTGCTTTTCTATAACACCTTTAGTGTGATCATCGCGAAAGGACCGGCAGTCACTGAAGGTCAAAGGCTAGTGTGTTATTTGAAAGGATGTATATGGTTTCCTCATTATATATCACCATGTCACTTTATTTCTGAAATTTAAACAATTTCAGATTAAAATAGAGGGTACCTACAGTATCACCAAAACCTTTTGGTCTTGCTCTAACCTTAACCATTGACCCAGATATTTCAATATCAAGTCATCTCTGGAACTCAGGTAGGGTGATGTCCCCACCAAGTCTGGTAAAATTCCATCCATGGACATGGATATAAGCGTCATAACCTGAGAAGCAGATGGACTCAAGAAGACTGGTGATTACAAGACCACAACAAAAATTTTCTTTGGGCAGAGGTTATTAGTATTTTGTTGCTGCTTATTAGGCCTTTTTGAGACATGGACTTCACTAAAAATAAAAATAAATTGATAAAATTATATTTTTAAAAAATAGCTTTGAAAAATTAAGCCTTGTCATGGACCTTTTTTCCACCATCATAAACTTTAAAATTTTTATTAGAATTATATATATTTATAGAATATTTGTTCCCATGTTACCGAGCTGCTCTGCCTTTCTTTAAGAAAAGCATGAACTCTTTTTGCTTTGTGTGTGAGTAGCTGGCAGGTGCAGCTAACTTATCACTTAGTTGTGTATAACCTTTTTTAGTTCATTATGATAAATTATAAACTACCAAAAACAAACAAACAACAAAAAAAAATAAAAACTACCAAAATCTATAGGCCATTATTTAGCCTCATAATACACACCCCAAGTTGTTCCCCACACCGGTTTAAATAGCAATTAAGGGTAAATTTCCACACCTGTGACTTAGTCATTAGGCTCTATATATAAACAGTGAGTTGCTATGAGCTCTGGCACTGGTTTTGCTGGTTGGTGATTTATGTGGAAAACAAGAATTGTTAAAGGACTTGTGAGAAAAAAAAAAGTTTATATTAAGAAAAACAAGACATCCAAATATTTAAATGGTAGTCAGGTATCCAAAAGGAGGTGGAAAATTAAGGGTTCCAATTAAGCCAAGCTCAGGTCACAGACCATCAAGGATTTTAGCCCCAACTACAAAGAAAAGTTTATGCAAAAAAAAAAAAATATATAAGGTTCTCAACAAAGAAAATGTGGTGTTGCTCTTGCAATATGTATTATAATGATAAAGGCATGAAAGCCAAACAAACAAAACACCAAAATGCACCAATTCCAGAAAACAATGTAGTTTGTAATGAGCCAAAGAGACTGGACAAGCCTTGAAACCTCTCACAAAGTTAAGCTTTTTTGTGGCAACTTGCCAGAATGAAAACTAAAATAAGAATTTTTATGTATATTATTTTAAACGCTCCAAGCTTGGAACCCCTATTGATTTTACTCAGATTATAAATTATTATTATTATTATTATTATTATTATTAATATTAATGCACCACTTTTGTCTACCAAAAACCTCTGTGTCAATATCTCTTCATCACTCATACATTTATACATGGCTTTACAACTTAATGAACTTATTTATTGATTTCATTTATTAATTTTTATTTATTTATTCATTCATCCATTCATTTTCTGAACCGCTTAATCCTAATTAGGGTCGCAGGCAGGCTGGTGCCCATCTCAACCGACTCTGGGCGAGGGCAGAGTACACCCTGGACAGCAGGGCCGAAACACGTTGACAGCAATGTAGCCTACTCTTTACGAAAGTCAGCAGTGGTTCCTTTACATGCTTCTCACCATAGACAGTAGGAGACATGGCCTACATCTGACAACACAGTTAGCTGCACTGGGGGGACAGCAGTGACAACCCCATTGACAGTGGGGCTTGAACCCCCGAACTTGCGATCAGTAATCCAGCACCCTACCACCAGGCCACCACTGGCCCTTATTTATTTATTTATCTCATCAATTTCTTTCCCACCTGGTGGAAAGGGCTTTTTGTTCCCCCACACATCACTAAAAGCCCAAATAGAAAAGTAAAAGAAAACATTTAGAGTTGATTTCCATCCACCAATGTAAAGTGCAAAGCAAACCCCACTGTTTGGCCCTTGAGCAAGGCCCTTAACCCTCAATTGCTCAGCTGGATAAAAATGATAATTGTAAGTCGCTCTGGATAAGAGCGTCTGCCAAAGGCTGTGAATGTAACTGTAAAGTGGATGGTTAAACACTCCCATTCTCTTAAAAATACAGTAGACTTTGAAAAATCTTGTACTGCAACGCAAATATTTATTTTTTTAATGTAGATTTGTCATGAGCTGTAAAAAAAACCCCAAACAAATTAAAAATGGTTATACTTGTGTAAGAGTGTGATTCATGTTAATGATGTTGTCATGGTAAATGAACACAGGCACTGATTAATTCATGAAGCATGTCAGTCTCCTTCCTCTTTTTACATTATAAATAAGCTTGAGTTGTCTTTTTTAATGTAGTTTGCATGTAATCAAATAAGGTTATGTTTACAATCACTATTTATACGCATATTGCTCTATCCCCTAAAATATCTAAATTCTTTAACTCTACTATACGTTTTGTTTAAAGTCCCTATAAAATGGCTTAAGAATTGTTCTATAGTCCCTTTTTGAAACAAGAAGTCTACACTGAAGATACATATTCCCTGTTAATATATTCACATAGATATTCACATATACTTCATAACTCTTCCTGCTGAATCTTATCGGGAACGTCATTCCGCTGTCTACATTTTTCCCCTGAATTTCTGTGCGTTGCCCTTCACCCAACCATAGCATAATTTTTTTTTGATGAGGATGATGAGCCAATTTGTGGAAGAAAGAGTTCTTGGCTTTGCAAAATTCTATCCTTTTTAACAGGAACTAATGCCAAAGGTTTTTTTTTTAAACCAGTAATAGGCTTTGAAAAGGGAATAGAAACAGAATATAATTATAGGTGGTATGGTGGGAAGGGGTGTCTGCCTCATAGCAAGAAGGTCATGGGTTCAAGTCCCGGGCTCGGGCATTTCTGTAAAGAGTTTGCATGTTCTCCCTGTGCTTACATGGGTTTTCTCCGGGTACTGCAGTTTCCTCCTACAGTCCAAAGATATGCACAAATGGCTGTTTCAGATTGCCCCTAGGTGTGGATGTGAGTGTGAATGGTCATGTTGGGCCTGCAATGGTCTGGAGAGCTGATCAAGGTGCACCCAGCCTCCGCCCAGTGTTGGCTGAGATACGCTTCAGCCTTTAGGTAAAATGAGTGAGTAAGTAGAATAACTATGCAGTAAAAGGAATGGTAGAAACCTTAGTGAAAGAGAAGTACAAAGGCTTGATCAGACTCTCATGGCTGTGGATGTGGGCTGCGAAAGCTTCTCAGGGACATCCCCCTGCAGGGCGTACTCTGTATTTGGCATGACATGAGAAGGAAGGAAAGGAGTCATCCATAACAGCGCAAGAAAGCAGGGTCAAGAAAGCTGAGGGGTGAGGCAAAAACATTCTTGAGCATTTAATCAAATGAACATAAAACTTGTACAGATTTGTGAAAGAAAAAAAAGTGGGGCGTGGTTAAGCATCAGATGAGGACGGAGAGGTGGAGTTGCTACAGATGAGAGCACTGTGAGTCAAAAAGACGGAGCTGATGGAGCCTATCAGATTATGGAGTAGAGATGAAGTATGGCAGACTGTCGGTGGCTCAGTGTTTTTGAGTGGATTTGAGTTTACCGGCGGATTGTATGTGAATAGTGTGAGCTCAAGAGCATTTTCAGGAGAAAAAAGAATAAACAAAGCCACTTGTCTCCCAAGATCACACACAGTATATCCTACATAGCTTTCCTGAAGTGACAAACAAGACCTCCAAAATTATTTCATTCATTTTCTGAACCGCTTAATCCTAAATAGGGTTGCAGGGAGGGTGGCACCCATCTCAGCCAACTCTGGGCGAGGGCATAGTACACCCTAGACAGCTCGCCAGGCCATTGCAGGGCAGAAACATGCTAACGGCAATCCAGTTGCCTACTCTTTATGAATGACAGCAATGGTTCTTTTACACCTCAGACAGTGAGAGACATGGCTGGCCTTTGATAACACAGTTAGCTGCACTGGGGGACCTCCAAAATTGCTTTTTGTTAATATGTGCACTGTTGCGTTGGTGTCCGTAATACTAACACTCAAGGACAGGTACAAGAAGCACTGAAACACCAGCATTTTTTTCACGGGTAGTTTTAACTTCTAGAATTATTTCCTTTCATTGGCAACTTGTTCAAGCTGCATGTTATCTATTCATATATACTGAATCAATTCAAACAAATAACGGATTTATTGAGCTCCAGATTACGTATAGGACAGAAATAGGCATCAAGGAATAAATGACCTGCAATAGACTGGTAACTTGTTCAGGTCGTACCCTACCTCTCAAACTGCAATAGACTGGCGGGCTGTTTTGGGTGGATAGCACCTTCTGCCAGTGTTGGGTGAGATAGGGACCAGCCTCTCACGACCCTGGTAGGATTAAGCAGTTCGGCAAATGAGCTGAGTGAGCTGAGTGAGATGAGTGAGGTCCTAAGATGGTGAATTTGGGTCTGAAATTATTGGTAGTCCAAGGATACCAACAATGCAGCAGACTGACATGACAAATGTCACAAACTACAAAACGCACAATAATGATCCACAAATTAACTGAACAGTTCTTTTCCTGAATTCAATAAAGAGAAAGGCATGAGATCAAGACCCCTGATGAGCAGATTACCAGGATGTGGAGTTTTTGCTGCAGAGGGTCAGTACATGCACATGTGTGTGTTTTTGCAGTGTTAGTAATTGGAGTTGTGTTTTTTGCTGTTTCAGTTCCAGTTTATTTAACCACAGTCTCTCTTTCACACACACTCTCCCTCTTCTTTAACGGTAAAATTAGTGAGTATGCATGCTCAAGTCTTCAGGGTTTCTTTGTACTCACTCTTGCTTGCTTCACAAAAAAAATATTTTGCATCTTCAAGTTCAAGGATCTGATCTTATTGTTTATTGTTTATTCCTTACATTCTGGACAGTCGTACTAAGCATTTCACTACATATTGTACTGTGTATAATTTGTATGTGATGAATAAATTTGAATTTGAATTTGAATTTGAATTTTTTGAATTTGTGTAAAGTTTTATGTCCAGGTTGTGTTCTTTTCACACACCCAGTGCTCCTGGGATAAATCCTGGTCCCAAAGTAAAGAGGTCAGAATAAAGTTTTACTACCAACTATTGTAACTATTGTATATTTCTTAAATACATAATTAAACAAACACCCACCACACACATGCATGCACACTTTCCAGGTTAGTTTTTGTGGAGTTTCAGTTCCTTCACAGCTTCTTTTTTTAAGAAGCAAAGGCTAGTGAAGAGATTAAGAGGCATATCAGCTTTTAGCATGTGGACGATCTTTCTCACACTTTTTAATCATAGCTTCTTTCTTTTACTGTAGACCATCATGGAAAAACGCAAAGGACCTCAAAGCTCTTAACTCTCTCCTCACATTATCGCTCACTGTATCATTAAAAAATTATATTCTGGATTTATAACACTGCTGTGATATTGCAGTGCATTTTGGGATTTAATGAGTAGAATATATAATTCAAGGGTTGATATATCAGCAGCCCATGCATCTGAGACAAGCAGACTTGCTGTCTGATTTATTATTATTATTATTATTATTATTATTATTATTATTATGGCGGCACAGTGGTTACAGCAAGAAGGCCTGGGTTCGATTCCTGTTCGATTCTTTAGATTAAAGAATGATGATTCTCTAGATTTAATATGTTCAGGCATGTAAAAGGAACCAGACCCCTTTACACTGAATGTCTGACTGTGAACTCTAGGTGGCGTTAATGTGCCAAATTGTACCTGATCTGCCATTTAACCAGGAGGAGGAGGAGGAGAAGGCGGGGAATGATGATGACAGTTTTTGAAGTGTTCTTTCAGCTGTCTTCTGATATCATGTTTGAAAATACTGGCTTTGACCCTTATGTTTCCTCTTTTTCTGATCTTAGTCTTGTCTTATGATGACTTGTCTGTACTTGTCTGACCCTTTCCTTGTTCCTGGATGTTTTATCATTTATACTCTCATTCAGATTTGCTTGAATCTGCCAGTCTTGAACATGGATATTCAAAAGACAACTCATTTAAATGTGTTTGTTCATTTTTGATATCGTATTTTGTTGTAGATTTCATGGTTGTGATAATGAATGAACCCTTATATGAACAAAACATATGATGTCTTAACATTTTCTTTTGTTTTCTTCATTTAATAAAACTGTGCACTCGTTTGAACCAGAAACAGAATAATGACATCAAAACTGAAAAAAGTCCAACTGCTAAGTGATGCATGGACAGAATCTAACTAAATTTGCCACAGTAATACTACACGACAATGGCAAAAATCATCTTATTTTTTGACCAGGCTGTAGAATCATGACATCCCAGTCATGACATTTCAAGGTCTTACTTCTCTGTTATTACTGCTCATAATCGCACGAAACTTTGCAGTCTTACACTAAAAACCTAACTATGATAAACATAAAAATGATAAATAATTCTAGGGAGCCAAATGTTTTATTTTCAAACCGGAAATCGAATTATTGCCATTACAAACTATTTTACCAGATCTGGACGCGTCATGTTGTGGCGAAAAGTGTCCAGTTCACGAGGCATGAGATCCAAATTACTTTTTCAGATGTTTATTTAGCCTTCAGGAAAAAAGTAGCAGACAATCATTCACACAAAATATGTCGTTTCGAGAGAAAAATCTCGGAAGGTGTCTGTCAGCCCTGCATTGGCTTATATAGTGCCCATTTTACCATCCTCTAGCTCTAGACTCTGATTTGTCCCTCTGACTCTGATTCTAAGAATTGACAGAATGACATCATATGTCATTTCTGATTTGTTCATCGAGACACCCCCCCCATCCCCAGTTAACTATGGCTTTTTCTGAAAAATGACATCATATGTCAAGTTGACCTGAAGGGTCTGACCTCGATGCCCCCTATCACTTGGGACAGACATTTTGTTCCCTTTTAAGGTCCTACATTTTGTTCCAATGTTCCGTATTCAAGGTCAGCCGAGCTATACTCGTACATTGTATCTTATATACAAAAGAAATTGTAGAAGCTATAATATGTCAAAATGTTCTGCC
>JAQMYF010017294.1:0-15692 GCA_030014195.1 Neosilurus mollespiculum
ATATATATATAATTTTAGTACTACTAATAGCAATCACTGAGAAACAATGCCTGCAAATCAACATAAGACACTGCAACTACTACAACTTCAATGTACTTAAAATGCACTTAAACTTATGTACCTTAATTTACCCATCATTCATTTAAATTATGTGCCCCTTAATTTGTGTAAGAAAAAATAAATAAATAAATAAATAACATGTCCCAGCATTAAGAGATGAAGGCAAGTATTATGATATTATGCGATTGTATACATACATACATACATACATACATACATACATACATACATAGTCTGTGATATTATGCTGGTCATAAACATCCAAAAACAACTGTTCCCCAAGCAGCACACAATTGAGGCATCTTAATCAAGAATTATTAATAAGGCTCCAGTCTCAGCTTTTAGCACAATGCCCCTTGTAATATGGCTGTGACCTTTACATGCAATGCTGATAATCAGTGTATGCTACTTTTCACTATGCATTATAGGATATACATTAAGTGCACTATATAGTTCTCACAATACAATGTGACATCACTACAAAATAGGAACTCGCTCTAAAGTGAGTAATGAGCAATTTGGGACAAATTTGGGACAATAGGGATGCTGAAAGAAAACAAGTAGCTAACTGCTTGTGGCGTTTTCTACTGAATTTTTTATTTAGTTTATTGAGAGTGTGATTGTGTTGGAAGCTAAACAATTTTAAGTGTTTCTTTTCACAGCTTCAACAAAAGTCTGACAGTGTGATGCTCGTAATCTGGACAATTTCCCAGATTCCCTACCTGAATGGACAAAAGTATGAGTGCTATTGTGCAAGTTGCTAGGCCACTACTTACTATGTTATACAAAGACATAACCGAATAAAATGACCAAAAATAACAATTTATTGATTTCAGTTGAAACTAGAAATCAAACTTGATCTGTCCTTTGAGTATACTGAGATACTCTGAACGTTTTGTGTCGATATGTGACTTATTTTTTGAGTTATCATGCTGAAGCCTCCAGATTTAATGTGGACACAGGAAATAATACATTTACATTTATGGCATTTGGCAGACACCCTTAAACAGAGCGACATACATTTTTAGATCTTTTACTTACTTACACAAGGGCCCAACAGTGGCAACTTGGTGGTACTTGGGCTTGAACCCCACTCTTCTGAGCACTAAACCAGAGCCTTAACCACTGATAAATAAATTATTTTTTATGTTGTAATAATTCAACATATTAACAGCTACAAAAAGACATACATACTTTAACACATTAGCAAAGTTATATAGGGACACCAGATTATTCAGATGTTTAGAATCTATATGGGGAGAAAACCACCTTGGGTCTGTGTTTACACACTGCATAAAGAAAGCCATCATTGTTTAAGACTGCATAGAAAAATTCATTTGGACTGGTTAAAGTGAATGTGTGTGTTTGGTAATGTTTAAAAACATTTTGGCAGATATGTTTAGAGGAAAGTAGTGTGTTTACCTCTTCATTAACTGTACTAACAGGATGTTCACAAAAAATACAGGGCTGTTTATGGATTATGCACAGAACACTTTCATATGTGTTTATTTTTAAAGTATTTGGCATGCATTTGGCATGTGTATTGAGAAATTACTAAAATTAATAAAAATCTGTTGTTAGATGATGTCTAAAGAAAACTTAGATTTGTCCCAGACTGTTCCAAGAAATCTCGAGAATCTTTAGAGAATGTATGGAAATTATGTGTCAAACATCATGGTGTGTCTGATGAAAACACATACCTGTTTATCATTTGGGATAAGTAGAGGTTAAAGAATACAGAAAAAAAAAATCCCATATTAATCAGTGTGGTAATACAGAATGAAGTACACTCACGTATTCATCTGTGTTAGGGTCCTGGTTTTGCGGTTGCTCCTGCGCAGAGACCTCGCAGTCAGGACTGTAATGTTCACAGTAGTCATATGCAGCACGATGGTCTGCTAAAATCATCAGTTGCTGAATATCACCCTGCAAACCAAACACCACAAAAACAACATTAAACAAAACATCAGTGACAAACTGATTTAGAGCCACAGCCAAAACTTCAAAGAACAGAAAACATTAGCACAAACACAACACAAAACAAACTACACACAATAAACAACAAAACAAATAAATGAATATGTAGCAATAGGACAGTAGCAGTATCCATTAACAAACAGCAAACCCTATTAGCTTTTGCCTACCATAAAGGGGCTATCTCACCCTTCCCAGAAGTAAGTCTCCATTTTTTAATTACACTACATTTTTATTACATTTGGAAAACTAATATATAGATGTAAGTACTGCCTGAAAGCTGAGCTCCTGATAGATATCATTATTCATAGATGTCTGAGGCGGGTGTCATAAGAGTAGCGTAACTTCAGTCCTGGAGGAACTGATATACTACGATTTTATTTTGTGTGAGTCCGGGCAGTAATGTATGAACCTATATTTTTTGGATTTCAATTTTATTACAGTTTATCTCTGCTTGCATACTATAACTGGGACTATTAACTAAACATCCCAAACCATGACACTGTCTTCCAAAAGAAAGACCCATTACCCAAAAACTATAAACACTGTTCCCATTTCAGAAATAATTAAAATTTTGTGAACTTCTGAAAACCACACAAATCCCTTCATATATCACTGGCTGTAACATGTGCTCATTTAGAAAGCACTGGCAATCATTATCATTAACCCAAGTCATCACAGCTGGAGCCCAATTAACATACAATTCCCCAGGTGGAACCACAAAAAGTCAAAACTATTCACACACCAATCAGAACCTCAGTATAGCAAGATAAATGGGCCATGGGTCAGGTCACCTTTTTTGGAACAATGGATCCACAAAGACCTGAAGGTAGAGAAGACAGGAGATAAGATGGAAGAGGAAAGGGAAGCTGGGCAAACAGTACAGTCAAATTTGAGCAGCTTCATAGAAGCCTCAGTAATCTGGATCTGGAAGAGCAGTATGCTGTATGCTGGCTGAAATGCATTGTATTACTCTACCATACAGTGACAGTAAATTGGAGTTACTGTATGCTCCTACTTTGTAAAATGGATGGTTTACTGTAATCCCATCAGTCATTCTATTATGCAGAAATGAGAGACAGCCAGCTAATGGAGGCAAAAGACTATTTTTAAAAAAGATGGAAATCATCAATATGGTCATAGCCAACAATATAAATTCTTGGATGAGATACAATGGAGACTTATTGAGGATCAAAAAATATTCCAAGGCATTGATGCAATCGGCATTCTTTGACGGAACAGGTTGAGGATGAAATAGGCCTATTGTTTTCAAAAGAAACTCCAATAGAGTCAAAGACCTTCAACTCCCACCTCCGGCAGAACGACTAACGCATCTCAAAGGAGGCAGGGACCATAGAATCTGAATGAGGCATGTTCTGTGTCTCCATTATTGAGGTGGCAAACAATAGCTGTGGCCGGATGGTCATTGGTGCCTGTCATGGCATCAATCCCCAAACCTGTTAGTGGACTCCTGTGGTGAAGGGGGCGTCAAGCTAAAGAAGGAGGCCTTTTGGGTCTTTTTGGTCTATGGGACTCCTGAGGCAGGCAGCAGACAGATATAGGCAGGCCAAACGTGTTGCAGTCAGGGCTGTCACTGATGCAAAATCAGTGCATCAGTGTGGGAGGAATTCAGTGAGAGCCTAGAAAGCGACTATCAGTTGGCCTCTAAAAGGTTCCGGACCTCAATCTGATTCCACACTGTTTACAGTGGACCTTGACTGGGAATGTTGTCAGGAGGTGGAAGGAATACTTCGAGGACATGGATGTTGTAGGACTGTCTTGGTTGACATGTTTATCATCGGGTTCATCGGAGGCTGTATCTCTGGATTGGCAAACCAGGGTGGTATTTCCCCTTTTTAAACAGGAAGATTGGAGGGTGTGTTCCAACTATCATGGAATCACACTTCTCAGCCTACCCGGGAAAGTCTTCTCAGGAGTGCTGGAGAGGAGGATCTGACCGATAGTCAAACCTCTGATTCAGGAGGAACAATGAGGTTTTCATCCGGGAACTCTTGACCAGCTCTACACACTCTACAGCCAGGCTAACCAATTGGCGGCGCAGGAGACACTTTGCACTGGCCCTTTGAGTTGGCTACTCTTTTTTTTAAAGTATTTATACTATTAAATAAATAATTAATTAAAACCACTAAACACCCCCCCCCCCCAATCTATTTGTTCTACGTGGAACTCTGATTTGTGGTAGCAGGATGCCTAATATCTACCTTCAGATCACACAGTATTCTGACATGTGGGAAAAAAAGAAATTGTATCGTATTTATCATTGCGCATACTGTTAATCAGAGTTGAAATTGGCAGGAGTCTTTTCTCTTGTTTTTTGCTTGTTCTGCTTTGTCTCCTAGTTGTTTTCACATTACTGTGGACAACTTTTGATTACCTTTGGAAACACTGCTGTCTCCTTTGTTCTGTGTATATGGGGACTTTGGGTGTATGTGTGTTAAGGGGTGTATTGGGGGAGGGTGTCCCTCCTCAGCTTTCTATGGCTATTTGTATTATTGTTGTTTATTTTATTTAAATGGTTAACACCATCATAGATCCCAGCATTGCTGGGTCAGGAACACTTGAAACATTTAAATTCTGATATAGTATTTTTACAGGAGACTCACCTTCGATTAAAAATCACCATAGGTTATACCGCCCTTGGGTAGGTCATGTCTACCACTCAAACTTTAACTCAAAAGCTAAAGGAGTTGCCATTTTGATTAACAAAAAAGTACAGTTTCACCCAGTGATGTTATTGCTGATAAGAATGGAAGATACCTGATAGTTGCTTGTACCCTAATGCAAAGAAAGGTTTTATTGGTAAATGTTTATGCTCCAAATTTGGACGATGCTGAATTTGCTAACAGATTACTGAGCAACCTCCCCTTTTTAGATGCTCACCTGGTGATTTTTAGAGGGGATATGAATTGTGTTTTTGACCCATCCCTGGATCGGTCTAATTGTTATATTCTGACTCAATCTGCTATGTCTAAAACATTCTCTGATTTTATGAGGCAGAATGGTCTCATTGACCCATAGAGATCTCGTAACCCTGCCACTAAAAAATTTTGCTTTCTTCCCCCAGGTGCATCAGTCATATTCTAGGATTGATTATTTTTTCATAGATAACAGTCTTAATTTGTGAGTAGTCTCTTCTGATTATTTGGGTATTGTAATTTCTAATCATGCACCTGTACTATTAGATATTCAGTTATCTACTTATAAACATAGCCCACCACTTTGGAGATTTATCTCTCTTCTTTTGGCAGACAAAGGATTTTGCAACTTCATTTCAGATTCTATTGATGAGTTCCTTTCCTTTAATCAGAATGACTCTACTTCATACTCATTATTATGGGAGACACTTAAAACTTATCTCAGAGGACAAATTATTTCCTAATCTGTGTTTTCTAGTAAAATTATTAAGTCTAGGCTTATTCAGCTTACGACTGCCACTAGTGACCTTGATCAAAAATATGCACTGAATCCAACTCCGGAATTGCTTAAGCAGCGTGTTGATTTACAAGCAGAATTTGATATCATTTTAACTAAAGAGGCAGCGTGTTTATTGGTACATAGTCGTGCAAGTCATTTATTGGCACATCAGCTACGGTGTCAGGCCACTTCTCGTCTAATACCGAGTAATAAAAACAACCATGATATCATTACTAAAGATCCTATGGAAATTAATGCTATTTTCAAATAATTCTACTCCTCATTATACAAGTCTGAATCACCTACAGACAATTCTAAAATGAATGAATTTCTTCATAATCTTTTGAATCCGGTCATTGACTCTAGGACTGTTGAAAATTTAGACCCCCCACTCTCTCTTGATGAGGTATTAAATTCAATTAAAGCTATGCAATCTAATAACGCCCCCAGCCCAGATGGGTTCCCAGTTGAATTCTTTAAAAAGTTTAGTGAAAAATTGGCACCTCTACTTTTGTCTGTATTCAATGAATCTGTGGAACAGGGTTCTCTGACACAAGCCACCATAGCTCTCCTTCTAAAAAAGGACAAAGAGCCAACATTCTGTGGTTCCTATAGACCTTTGTCTCTGCTTAATGCTGATGTAAAGGTGTTGACTACAGTGATTGCATCTGGCTTAGAGAACGTGCTTCCATATATTATATCTGAGGAGCAGAATGGTTTTATAAAGGGGTAGGTCAGTTGTTTTTTAACACCCGTACACTCTTGGTATAATTTACTCTAAACATTCGGCTGAGGTCCCTGAGCTTGTGATTTCTTTAGATGCGGAAAAAGCATCCCCCTATTTAAAGGAATCATATGAAATGGAATTGAACACAAATTATCGTTATACTGTGATAATTTATAATTATATGTAACTGAGCCTATAATTTCTGTTCCTGCTGTTTTAAGTATTCTAGAGAATTTCAGTTTCTTTTCAGGTTATAAATTGAATCTAGAGAAAAGTGTTTTCCAGTTAACACTACAGCATGTCTTCTTAAGGTGGTGTCATCTTAAGTATTAATGTGGTCAAAATGAATATATTGCCAAAATTTCTTTTCTTATTCCAGTCTATTCCTCTTTTTCTGCCAAAACGCTTTTTCGATTCACTTGATAACATAATTTGTTCTTTTATTTGGGAAGTGAAGTCTTCACTTCGTAAAACTTTATTGCAAAGTTGCAGACTTAGTGGGGGACTTGCATTACCCAATTTTCAATCTTATTATTGGGCCACTCACATCCATAAACTTTTGTACTGATTACATTCTCCTAGTTCCTTTTGGTGTAAATTGGAACTATCATCCTGTAGGGGTTCCTCTATACCTGCTTTACTTTATTCCTCTTTGCCTATAATACCCTCTTTATATACTGATAATCCAGTGGTTCTTAACACACTTGAGATATGGTATCAATTTAGACAGCCTTTTAAATTTGTAGATGCTTCTTCCTTGGGTCCGTTAAGTAACAACCATTTATTTCCTTCATCATTTTCAAACCCGGTATTTTCAGTATGGTGTGAAAAGGGTATTACACAATTCAAATATCTATGCCTTTCATCTCATTATGACCTCCATGCTACTCATTTGATTCGTTATTTTCAAGTTTGTAGTTTCGTTTTCAGATGTTTCCCTAATTTCCCTTCTATACCTCCAGTGCAGCTTTGGGAAAGCTTGTTTTTACTTAGTCCACATCAGAGAGGAATGATTTCAAATATATATGACTTTATTTTGGCATTAAGCAGACAGTCGAGTACCAAGAATAAGAACGCATGGTTAAAGGAACTGGGAATTCAATTAAGTGAATACCTTTGGGATCAGGCTGTAGACAGGATACGATCTACCACCTCTTGTGCTCGTCTTGGACTTATTCAGTTTAAGGTTCTGCATATAGTACATTTCTCTAAGTCCAGACTTTCTGAAATATACCCAGAAGTGGAGGAAAAATGTGAAAAGTGCCATGGCTCTCCTTGTCATCTTGGTCATATGTTTATTTGGTTTTTTTTTTGCCCTGATCTGCATGGTTTTTAGACAGGGTAATTCAGTATTATGTCCACTGTTCTCAAGGTAAATCTGCAGCCTTCCCCATTGATTGCTATAATTTGGGATTCCTGACGCTTCGCTTACTCTATACTCTACACAAAAGGACATTATAGCTTTCACATCATTACTTGCAAGACGTTCCTAATTGCTGCACTGGAAGTCCGCTAAATATCCTTCCATCTTCCGGTGGCTTAAAGACATCATGTTTTTTCTGAAACTTGAGAAGATTAAATACACTGAGAGGATGCACTGACAAGTTCTACTGCAATGGCAACCCTTTATTTCTTACTTCACTAGCTTGGAGCTACTGCCCAACTGAGTGTGTGCCTGTATGTTGTGCCTTGTAAGGCATGAATGACCAGTGGTGTTTTTATGTTTTAGTCATGTTGAGCTGAGTTGGGGTGAGATGGGGAGGAGGGGTGGGGGGGTTATGGCTTTTTGTTTTTCTCTGTTTTTTTTTTTTTCCTTTATTCTGTGTATTGACTTTATTTGTTGCAGTTTTGTGTGTGTTTTTTTGTGTATATGTGTACGTTTGTGTGTGTGTGTGTGTATGTATGTGTATATATATGCAGGGATTTATCTGTTTGTATTCATGCCTATGTATGTATGCATATTTAAGGGGTAAAAAAGAAAAGAAAGTTAATTGTATTTCTCACTGTTATCACTTTTTTTTCCTGTTCTTTTCAATAAAAATATTTTTGAAAAAAAAAAAAAAGATGTGAAATATTGGTGACTAAATCAATAAAGTATTAGTTCTGTTCAACACATTAGTAATTACGACTGATTTATGAAGAGGTTAAATGTTTAAGTATTATATCGGTGTGTTGATATTTATATTGTCTTTTTCTTATTATAATATTTAATACTGAACCTTTCTGACTTAATATTTACTGCTTCTATTTTTCCTTTTTCTCTTAGTATTATTATAATAAAAAGCCTTGCTTTTCTTTCTTGATTCACTTCTTCTTCTTCTTATTCACTATTATGAATAATGATATTACTAGTCACTCATATGTTGTTATAGTTGTATTTAGTAACATACTACACTCCTGTATTTGTTGGTACCGTTGTGTGAGCTTAAACAGATGTCTGTAAGTTATAAATGCTAAATGTCTGTAATATGACTCACCTGAATGGATTACTCTGCATGGTGTATTTTTTTTAATCATTTGAATGTAGAAATGCCTTGGGACTATATGTTGTGATATAATACAGTGTACTAATGTTATTATGCATTTACAAAATATAATATATGCGCTTCAATGTTGTTGTACTTTGAAGCGCATCTATCTGTAGCTTTTAATGTAATTACTAAATTTTCAGGCCATATTTCTTTGGCCCCCATTTAAGATTGTTTTTATGACCTGGCCCTCATTCCAAATAAATTGAATAGCCCTGCTCTACAGGATCCTGGTGGTTGCAAGGGAGTTTGCCCAATCTGTCCACATGTGCTTTGTGGACTTAGACAAGGTTTTCAACTGTGTCCCTCGGGCTATCTTGTAGGGTCTGCTCCCGGAATACGGTTAACTAGTCCCGTTGCTATGGGCCATTCGGTCTCTGTGTCAAAGCTGTCCTTCATCACCGGTTCTGTTCATATTTTTTATTGACAGAATTTCTAGACACAGGCACTGAGGGTTTTTTGTTTGGTGGCCATAGGATCTCGTCATTGCTTTTTGCAGATGACATTGTCCTTTGGGTTTCATCAACCTGGGACTTCCAGCTCTTGTTGGAGTGATTCGCAGCTGAGTGTGAAGAGGCTGGGATAAGAATCAGCATTACCTTTTAGATAAAAACTTGAATTCAAGTAGTGTTGCACTATCAAACTTAAGCCTGATAATCATCTTTTTAATAATATATTTTCTTAGAATTGTTTTACATAAATAAAATAAGGTAAATAATAATATAACAATATCATAAATAATATTCAGTCATCTCACTCACTCAAATTTACATGTCATTCTAACAATAACTTATTGCTATTACTTAAATAAATTACTGTGAAATAAAAAGTAACTTCTCATAAAGATATGAACTTACTCTCTTTATCTCTCTTTTAATTTCATAAAGCCACAATGTAGACTGAGAAGCTTCTTCAATCTGACAGAGTTAAAAGCTCCAGAAATGGCTTAGGGGAAAGAAAAAAGTATAAGGTGAAGACCAGTGGCTTCCTAAGTTTCTAAGTCTTTTTTCTTTCAGTTTTTGAAAAAGCTTTACTATATTTACAATCATTGAAAACTTTGAGAGAGAAATTTCTGTACATCTGTACTTGTAGAGGGGGTTGGAAATATACCCTGTGGCTTTATTGATGATTGTACTTGGGCACTTGAGAAAATGATGAGTTGTCATTTTTGTCACGCTTGATTGCACATGTGTAGATCATTTTGCAAAAGTGGACCAAATGCAGTTTAAGCAAGACACAATGTGTAGCTGCACAATTTGAGGAGTGGTTTGGAAAGGCTCAAAAATGTCCACTGTTGTTAGTCTAGTGCATGTCATAATGCCACGTCTATCATGTGAACAACGTCTCTGGGCAATAGGTATGATAGAGGCTGGGTTGAGCTACAGTGAGGTAGCGAGATATACGGGCTGTATACAACCCACCATCAGAAAATGGACTGACTGCCACAACATGACAGGGTCAGCTGATGACACGCCAGGACAAGAGACTGACGACTCCCGAACAGGATCCCTACATCCAGTTGCATCACTTGCTGCAGTGGGACTGGTTTCGCTGTGCTGTATCACTGCCTGTATCACCGCAAATCACCGCCTGTATCATTGCAAATAACTGCCTGTATCACCGCAAATCACTGCCTGTATCACCGCAAATCACCACCTGTAGCAACACAAACGGAGGCCATAGCCGATACTGACTGATGTAACTTTTATTTTGGCAGGTTCCATTGTTTTAGTTGTTTTTAATATGTAGAATTTATTCTTGACACTTTTGTTTGTTGTTTTTTGCCAAAATGCTAAACAAATTATCCATATTACAAAAATCCAGTATTGATTACCAGACTAAAAATTATGTTGAAAATTATGGTCTCAAAGTTTTTAATGAGTGTCAGTATAATTTAAGCATTTAAGCACTCAAGATTCAAGCAGAAGCAGAACATGCACACTCCACACAGAAAGGCTCATGGCTAAAATTCAAACCCAGTACCCACTTGTAGTGAGGCAGGGCTAACCACTGAGCCACCATGCTACCTCACACACAGCAGGCAACAGGTTGATGAGTTTCACACGTTCAAATTTTATTACTTTAAAGTAATAAACTTTTTTCAGTATAAAATTGTCCTGAGGCACACCAAAAAGTAGAACGTGTTGACGTCACTTCCGGGTAAAAACTGCTAACCCCTGCAGTTCAGCACACTGCTAGAAATCCACAGGATAAAACTGCCCAGTATAGTACTTTTTATAGTAATTTATGTTAAAATAAGCTCTGTGTCTATAAAACATATTACATAACACAAATGATGCTGTAAAGATGACCAATAGTGGTACTCTAAGTCACATTTTGGGTACAAACATTTTATGGTACCACATTACAGCAAAATGGAAGTGTTTTACATTAACCAATAAAAACCTTAATATTCACATGATTCTAGCATGAAATGATTATCTCAATTTCTGAAACAATGGGGTTACATTCAGCTGGGACTTGACATTGATGATGCTTTTATGTCTCATATGTAAGTGACTTCAATTAGATTTGTCCTCTTTGGCAACAGTATTTCTTTGCAGCTTGCCATAACCTAAGGGACAGCCAGTGAGACCACCGAAAACCAAAACACACTCTGCCTGAAAATTATTAGAATTGTCCTATTTTGAAACAAAATTGTATTTCACTTCTATTCATCATAATATCAACACAATTCTTTCTCTTTTATATGTATATTTAATATTGCTGTAACCTTCATGCCAATAAAGCTTTCTTGAATTGAAATTATTTGAGTAGTAAGAATATCCAAAGGGTAAAATCCTCTTAGGGTCTGAAATATTAATGCCCTTAGATCAGACCTTATCTCCTAGCGAGTGTTCTATATAGCATATTCCAAATATCATACAATAAGAGATCAAACACACATACACACACACACACACACACACACACACACACACAAACACACAAAGTACAAGGGTGGACTGAAAAGTTTATAGGTTGATGCCAGAGAAATATAACTTAAAAGCTTCTATACCAAGTGGATGCAAGTGTTGCTACACCGATGGAAAAAGTGTATAGGCCACAGGCAAGACTATGTTGAAAGATAAACTATATTTTATCAAATTTGACCACTGCATCATGGTCAGTCCTTGAACTTTTCGGCCCACTATTGTTTACATGCAGACTGGCTCACATACCACTTATAACATCTGGACACTCTCTAAATCACACTATGCCTTTGTTTAAACACTTATCAGTCTCTCTCACTCATACTCACGCACACACACTCTTCCTCTCTCTTTCTGTCTTTCTCTCTCTCTCTCTCTCTCTCTCTCTCTCTCTCTCTCACACACACACACACACACACACACACACAAACACACACACAGATCAGCAGATCATTTGCCAAAAGCAACAGGAATGCCCAACCCTTCTCCACTCTCTCTGCACTCCTACTTCTCTGAATCCCCCAACACACACACACACACACACAACATAACGTGTGGATCTTTAGGGATTAGCTCTGCTTCCTGTCTGCAGAGCAAGACTGAAACTTTAGGGTACATTACAAACCACATCAGTGACAAATAATTCAAATTCTGAAATTTTAATCCTCTCTTCTGAAAAAAAAAAAAACAAACAATAATTCTTCTTTAAATCCATCCAAGCCCTCATTTTAATCTCACCCCAACTGACAGCAAACCAGTGGTGTGAGAGTTATGTGTGCTTGGATTTTTTTTATTTTTTATTGTTTTTTGTGTGAGTTTTAATAGATGCTTATCATATGCTAAGTCCCTCTAGTACCCATGAAAACAGAACATATGGGCGGTAAGGCATTAAGTCCGTAAAATATCTAAAAGACAGAAACCTGGCAGCCTGACAGGGTATAAATATTACATCATGAGCTGATCAAACGTGCACAAAATCTTGGTGCAGTGCTGACTCTCCACACGGAGTGTGCCATGATGAAATTTGCATTGTGCACCCTGTGTGCACGGACACCATCCACTGAGGTATACTCAAACCTTCACTAGCACAAAACAGCACCACTATATTTTAGCATAAACTAAAATAGGATGATGGGTGTGTGTAATGTAAAACTCCAGATTTCTGATGATGAAAGTAGACTGAAGTTTATAGCTTGAATATGTCACATTGACCACAACTTTCAAGACACAACATAAGAGATTTTTCCATTTTTTCCCCATTTTTTCCCATTACCTCACTTTCTCCATTCCTCTCTCAATCCATCTCTCTTAAATAGCATTTTTTTCCTCCCCACTGTTAAAGTCAGATTTCTAATCCAATATCAGAATTTTATCATGGATTCAGAAATAAAACTCATCTTCACCACTATACTAAATGGCTACATGGTTCTTTTTTTATTGTTCAGGGAAGTTTTGTGGATGAGTTTCTAGTTGCTAGTCTAGCGTGTGTGTGTGTGTGTTTTGGACAGGGTGTGCCACATTCCCAATGATCCTAGATATCTGAAACTCAGTCCAGGGTGTTGCTGTGATGTAATAATATGGCCCTGTCAAACATTAACGATTTAGCCAGCGTATGCCAACGTATTAGAAATTTGGCGAATACGCTGGTGTATCTCAAAAAAGTCATGGGTAAGTTTTGTGTAAGTTAATAGCATGCTGGTATAAGATGTAGTATGGTGAGGTCATCAAAAAAATTTGTGCATTTTCTCCCCTCCTTGAATTGCCACCTTATCGTGGTGGAGGGGACTGCATGTCCTTATGATCCTGGGAGCTATGTTGTCGGGGGCATTATGCCCCTGGTAGAATCACCCAAGGCAAACAGGTCCTAGGTGAAGGTCCAGACTAAGCGTGGTTCACAAGACCTCTATGAGCATTATTTCAAGGACACAGTTTCCCTTGTCCGGATGCTGGTTACCTGGCCTGGGGGGTTCAGAGGGTGTCTGCCCATCACTGGGGCAGAGGTAGTCAAGGTAGTTAAAAAGCTTCTCGGTGCCCAGGCTTCAGGGGTGGACGATATTCACCCTGAATGCCTCAAGGCTGTTGATGTTGCAGGACTGTCTTTGTTGACATGTCTCTGCAACAATGCGTAGTCATCGTAGACCATACCTCTGGATTGGCTCTTGCCCCAAATGGAGGAGTTCAAGTTCGAGGGGTCTTGTTCATGAGTAAGGGAAGGACGGAATGGGAGATTGGTGCAGCCTATGCTGTAAAGCAGAGCTTGTACCAGTCCATCGTAGTGAAGAGGGAGCTGAGCTGGGAGGCAAAGCTCTCAACTTACCAGTTGATTTACGGTTCTACCCTCACCTATGGTCTCAAGCTTTGGGTAGTGACTGAAAGAACAAGATCGTGAATACAAGCGGCTCAAATGAGCTTCCTTAAGAACGGTAAGAAGTTCTGTCATCCCGGAGGAGCTCGGAGTAGAACCACTGCTCCTCTGCATTGAGGTTGAGGTTGCTCGGGCATCTGATTAGAATGCCTCCCATACGCCTCCTTGGTGTGGTGTTTCGGGCATGTCCAACCAGAAAGAAACCTCGGGGTCGACCCAGAACACGCTGGAGGGATTACGTCTCTCGGCTGGTCTGGGAATGCCTTGGCATCCCCCCAAAAGAGCTGGAGAAAGTGGCTGGGGAGAGGGACGTCTGGACCTCACTGCTTAGGCTGCTGCCCCTGCAACCCGACCCCGGAACAAGCGGAAGATGAATGAATGAACAAAATTTTTTGACGTATGCTAGCATATGTCTTATACGTTCCACATAATTACCATAATTACCATAAGTTGTAGGTAAATTATGTTAAGTTATTCACACATGTTATTTGTTAGTTATACATAAGTTGAATATAATGTCTAGCATTCCTTAAACCTACCTATAACTTTTACCAACGAATGCCTAGCCTATCTGCAGCCTTTGCAACCTATGACCAACGATTGTCTAACTTATGCACATGTGACATAGCCTATAAAAGGCTGCTGTTTGTTGATTCAAATCAGATCCACACTAGACATCGCAGTATCAACATTACTGTAATGCCGAAAAAAATTGATGAGGTCATGCTGATGTTTAAGGACAGCTAGTAGGTATTTCTCTTCTCAGCCTTGGCGGATACTCCTCCTCTATCGGATGGCATGGACATTTACTTTTATCGCATAAGGCTGACTCAGGAATCTTTATAATACACAATTTTTGTATCAGAATTTGTTAATATTTCTCAGAGTATGAAATACTTGAGTCATTTTACAGTGTAAGAAAAGAGGTAAGTACATGTACAACATGTGGAATAATCAGAATAAGAATCAGAATGCTTCACTGATTCTGTCTGTCTCTGCCTCTGATCTATGTGTTTGTGCTGTGTATGTCACTTGTCGCACTGAATGTCAACTCTCTGCTGGTGTATAATCGCCAATCACTGCTGGATCTACGACTTTACGCCGAAAATACAGTAAAGTTGGGTGTTGATGGTCGTGAAAGCTTGCCCCCGCTCCTAGCAAGGATTCCTGCTCATCTGTTCCGTATCCCGGTCCTACCTTTTCGGCGTAGGCGCATCCGTCGTCGTGGTAGACGTAGTGGTCGGCTGGTGAGGCTGAAGGCACTGGTTCCTGTTATTTTTTCTGCTTCCTGGACGAAGCCTGGAGCTGCGCAGGGCATTTTCATTCCCTGGCGCTCTCTGGATCCTGTCTACCCCTGCCTGACACCTGACATCGGCCCGGATGAGGTGCTTCAATCCCGTGGTCCCTGCTCTCCTCGTCCCCGCTGGCGTGGGGCAAATCATCGCAACCTGCGGCCTCTGTGCCGGGCTCCCCGGACAGCTAACACTGCAGACCTGCCGACTCTTGCTAAGCTTGGGCTAGTAAATGCTAGATCGCTAGCAAACAAGACCTTCGTCTTAAAGGAGTTCTTCACTTCACAAGGATTGGATTTTAATGTTTGTGACTGAGACATGGGTGACTTTTGGTGAGTCCAGCGCTTTCACTGAGCTTGTTCCACAGGATTGTTGCTA
>JAQMYF010017358.1:0-15689 GCA_030014195.1 Neosilurus mollespiculum
GAGGCATGATATCTTGAAATGATATGGAACCTTGTTACATGTCTCATTTGTATACTTAATTTTTTCTAGATGTTATACTGAAAATGTGCTTGAAATTAGATTATAGCATTTTTAGTTGAACTGTGTATAAAATTGACATTAGTAAAGAATGCACAGGAAAACAGAGAATTTCACACAGAGTATTCAGAATATTTGGAAGTTGTTCCCCTTGATACGTAACAGCATTTGTTAAATGATCCACTGAATTAATTCTCTATGGAACTCTTTGAACTGACAATCTTCAGAGAAGTACTTGTCCTTGTAAGCAACACTTTTCAAGCTATTATTATCTAGTACTGTAGATGGTCCTGTGATAACTAAACATGGCTTATGTAAGATGGTTTAAAGACATAGATTAGGACTAAATTCTGCATCAAAATTACATTTAACATGCAGTTTTTTTAATTGAAAGAACTTCAGGTCTGTAAAGAGCTCATAAACTGTTACCTGTTAAGGTTTTTTCTGTCTTAAATATGACTGTTTTTGTAAAGTGATTTTTATGTCATTTTGACTTGTTGAAATTTTTCTTCAATGTCTAAAAAATTTAAATCTTAAACTGGAACCCGATCTCTATTCCAATGCTGTGTCTTTAAATAAAGGCATGTCCTATCAATACCTTTACTGCGTAGAAACATTTTAATTTAAAGCAAGTGGCTTTTTTCTGTAACCTATATACATATAGCTATATCAGAAAGAAATAGATTTTGGCAGTACTGTGGTGTACATATGACAATACAGTAATACAGTACAGATGACACGAAGTGCAAAATCATAACAGCATGAAACTAGTGCAAGACAAGTACACAAAGTAGTGAATATGGTTCTAGTTTATAGCCAGTCATAGAATTAAAGTAACCATTCAGAGGCTAAGACGCTAAAAGCAGGGAGGAAGAGGTATAATATATTCCCCATCCTCCATGATCTGATATAAACCTCTGATCTACAATGCCAAAAGTACAGTGATCCTTTAACCTAAAATATTATGTACATTTACTTTATACTCTCAAGATATGAAGAAATGGATTAAAATGAACAAACGAGCACTCTGAGAGCACAAGCCTTTGCAGAGGCATAAAATTTCAGTATGCAGTACCCCTTGCAAAAAAAAATTTATTTCCTGTGTTAAATAAATTAGTGTATCTGAATGAAACTTAGTCTGACAGTCACATATGCAAATTAGCTACCCCACACACAGGTTTAGGTCATAGGGAGTGCCTATGCAAAACTTCAGAAAGCAATCATGCATATGAGTCGAGCAATGGCCTAGACAAACTATATATTCAAGGTCAAAGGTCACATATGCAAATTAGCTACCCCACACCGATTAAGGTCATAGGGAGAGTGCCTACGCAAAATTTTAGAAAGCTGGGCCGAGCAATGGCCGGGACAAAATTGTCACGCAGCCCGCCCGCCTGTCTGTCTACCCGGCCGCCAAGCCAACGACAATACCCCTCCAGCTATAACTGGCTGAGAAATAGAAAATATTTATCAAATCACCTTTATTGTAAAAGCCATATTTACTAGACATACTCAAGATTAAAAACTGACTTAGCTTACACAAAGTTTAAAATTAAAATAGCTGTGTGATGGTGTGCAGTTGTGAGGCAGCAGAGGAAAGAGGAGGGGGCTCAGCACACATTCTTGGGGGGCCCCCATGTTCAGAGTGATGGTGTTGGAGATGTTGCTGTCAAACCATGCTGCCTGAGGTCTTCCTGTCAGGAAGCCTAACAGCCAGTTGTACATCAGGGTGTTGATCCCCAGCCGATCTAGTTTGTGAATCAGCTGCTGGGGGATGATTGTGTTGAATGCTGAACTGAAGTCTATGAACAGCATTCTGACATTAGTGTCCAGATGTGTGAGGGCTGCATGAAGGGCAGTTGAAATGGCATCATCGGTCAAGCCGATATGCAAAAAGAAATGGGCCCAGAGAGGAGAGGAGAGGAGAGCGGACTTGGAAGCACTTCATGAGGATGGGGGTGAGTGCAACTAGACGGTAATCATTGAAGCAGGAGGGATGTGACTTCTTGGGTATGGGAATGATGGTGGAGGCTTTTTCATGTAGGGACAACAGCCTGACTCAGGGAGGAGTTGAAGATGTCTGTGATGACATCTATGAGTGTCGCAACACGTGGCCAGGGATGTTATCAGGGCCTGGGGCTTTGCGTGCATTTGCCTGCTTAGGGATCTTTTCACGCTGACTGGGGACAGTGTCCACCTGGTCCCCAAGAGGGCGTGTGGTCTTTTGTGCAGGGGTGCTGTCGTGTGCCTCAAAGTAGGTGGAGAATTTGTTCAGCTCATTCAACAGATAGATGGATCTGTTGGCCGCCTGCGGTGTGGGTCTGTAGTCCATCTGTAAATTCTCTGAAGAGGGAGCATTTTTCGACATCTCCACTTTCAAGTTTTAATTCTCAAGATTAAACACTTAATTCAGTAGATCTTATAAAACTGCAATAAAAGCAAAAATGAAAGTTAGTTGGATAACAAGTGTTTGTTGTGACTCAAAGATAATGACAAAATCAGAAACAGAATACTTTATTGATCCCAGAGGAAATTGTGTGCACAGAGTTGCTCCATACCAAGGTGATGCGGGCTGCCCACCAAACCTCACAGACCAGGTAAGGAGGGAATTAATCAGAGAGGCAGCAGAGAGACCAAAGGTATCCCTGAAGGAGCTGCAGAGTTCCACAGCAGAGACTAGTGTATCTGTGCTCTACAAAGTACTGACTTTAGGGGGAGAATAGTTCTGCACACTGAAGTTTTCTGTTATTTTGTCCTATTTGTTGTTTGCTTCACAATAAAAAAAAAAAATCACATCTTCAGAGTTGTTGGCATGTTCTGTAAATGAAATGATGCAAACCTTCAAACAATCCATTGCAATTCCAGGTTGTGAGGCAACAAAACATGAAAAATGCCAAGGAGGTGAATAATTTTGCAAGGCACTGTATATATACAGTAAACAGATACAGAATGAATCCTGTCAGTGAGTAATATGTATAGTATTATCAATATGCTAAGTATGGAATGTAAATGTGTGGCAAATGCAATGCATGTATAAGAGTGGGTGTTGTTGATATATGGAGGAGTTGTACTGTAATATATTTAATAAATACTATACTCAAACCAAACTAACTACCAAATCAACTCAAATTGAAGTACCCTTCATAGCATTGTATTTCGAAATTATGCAATGGCACATTGTATCATACAATATTCAGTTTGAAGGTGACCTTTTTTTTAAGAGTTAAGATTTGTTACTAATATTTTCTTTGGAAAAATGAAAAATCTCCACTCATGGCTGTAGGGGAAATAAAAAATTCCCCCCAATGTTTTTTTTTAAGCCATATCCCTATTGTTCATGGACCAGAGGGGTCCTGTAGACCAGTGGAAAAGTTAATCACAAACTATTTCTAACTGTGTAAAATCTCTGTGAGCTTGACATAAAAAAAACAAAAAACAAACAAACTCTTGAGCTGTTTTGGCAACAAAAAACTATGGAGTCATGGCTGGACATGAGAATACAGTCTCCACTGAACATAGTTTCATGACTTGAGACTTCTTTCTTAGTGAACCTTCATAATATTTTCCTTCATGCTCTGAATCTTTTTTTTAAATAAACTTCATCTCCATTTTTCAAGTTATTTGTTAACACTAGAAGTGTGTAAGTTGCACTCCACAATAATCTGACAATGCACATGCTTGCAGAGTTCATCTACTGCTGTAACACTTATAAAATGTAAAATATAATGAAATACAGTTTTTTAAATATTTAATGACATCCACCTCACTTGTGATGCATGATTGGTAATTGTCTAAAAAGAGATCATTCATAAAATAGTTGGGTCCTGAATGCAATTGTTACACATCTCCACCTTCATGTTTGTTAAGGTTGCACTTTCCACAACTAGTCCATTTTGTTTTATATCTGTGGACTGAATTTTGATCTGTGATTTTTAAAGTCCACGGACTGAATGATTCAAAAAGCCATTTTTTAAATACCAAGACTTTATTGATGGTCACTTAATTGAAAACATATATATTGAAATATGCATACATGCTTTATTCTATTAGTGTGTCTTGAGCAAGAAAAACAGCATCAGAGAGCCTTCAATTCAGGTTCTTGTTGTTATGGTTTGCCTCTGCCTTTGCATTGGTCTGGCCCACGACCTTGACCCTGACCACACTCTCCTTTGTCATGACCTTTGTCTCCCTTTGGCCCATGACCATGTCCTTGTCCATGTCCATGTCCATGCTCTTTGCCTTTGCCTTTGCCCTTCTCACCACATCCTGTGTTCTCGCCACACTTCAGCAGAAATATACATGAGCTACATATGATTCTTCTTTAAATTATGCTATTGTTAAACATGTATATCATATGTTTACATGCATATTATTAGCACATACAGAAAAGAAAAATGTAGAAAGCTTTACCTGAGGGTCACCTTTCCCTGTAAGAAGAAAAAATAAAAAATGCTTTTTTAAAAAAAATGAATACAAAATTAGAAAAATATTCATTCATTCATTCATTTTAGAAAAATATAATATATAAAAATATCCAATATCAATAAAACTATATATATATATATATATATGTATGTATGTATGTATTTATATGTGTGTATATATATATATATATATATATATATATATATGTATATATATACACTTTTATTTTATTGATTTTGGATATTTTTATGTACATGTTGAAGTTGTAGAAGATTATACACCTGAAAATACCAATATCAATAATCAAAGTAAAGGGTGGCCACACTACATATTGACTTTTTTCCTCAAAAAAGAGACTATTTTTTATTACTATATATATTGTTGTTTGATCACTTATTCTCATCAATATGATCCAATATTACATGAAATCAATACTTGAATAGTACTTTGTTTCTGATTTATCTTAATTTTTTTAAGTGTATAATCATCACTGCATCACTGTATTTTTTAATTTCTTCACTCGCTAAACCATTCCATATGGTCTGAAGTTCATTGATGCTGTGCAGAAGAAAAAATTGCGACATCTTTCAATTTTACTGAAAATTGGTGTTTTCAGTGTTTTTGATGAGCCATACTTTAACCTCAATATACTTGTCAGAATTATTTTTTTGGTTCTCATTGCCTATAATAGCATTGTTCAATATATTTTCAGTAAAAAATTATACTTCAGCCCTTTTAGACAAAAGTGGTGATGTATATTTCTTCTGTGCACACTACTATGTGTGTGTGTGTGTGTGTGTGTGTGTGTGTGTGTGTGTGCATAGAGAGAGAGAGATACACATACCTGGCTCTGACATTTTTCTCAGGAATAAAAGGACTGAAACTACAAGAAAAGAAGACAGTAAAACTAAGAAAGGAAGCATACATTTTGTTTTTTAAATTGATGCATAAATGAACAGTTTACATATTACCATAAATAATATTCAATATTTGAAACTTTCTCAAGCTGAATTGTTGTATCATGACCTACCTGTTGCCTTCAGAATTCTACCTCTGAACAAGCTCTCTGTTGTCTCTGAATTTATGAAGTCACCACACCCTGGATTATAAGAACATGTATAGGCTGGAACAACTTGTTAAGCAGGTGGAGAAGAGATAAAGGTCAAATGCAACAAAAAGAAACATTCATTCAACATTAATTTTCTGAAGCGCTTAATCCAAATTAGCGTCGCAGGGAGGCTGGTGCCCATCTCAGCCGACTCTGGGCGAGGGCAGAGTACATCCTGGACAGCTCGCCAGGCCATCGCAGGGCCATAGTAAATCTGATCTATTATTAGTACTGTTGGGATGATCAAGCCAAAGCTGGAGTAAGGTATCGATAAGAGCCATTACTTTGCTGTCTGCATTGCGGCTTTGAATGTTGATTTGCCTTGAACTATTAATTTTTCCAAAGATATTTTCTTTCACTATATCTCATAAGATGGCCCTGCACGTAACATCATAGTTGCCAAACAGGCAGAGCCAGGAGCAAGTTTTTCTTGTGTATTTGCATGGTACATACTCCCTAACTACTAAACGATTAAGTATTGTTTGTTAAAATAATTAAAATAAACTGAACAAACATTATCATGATATGCTAAGCAGCTCTGGGAGTTTCAGCAACAAGCATTATGTTTAGATGCTTCTTTTCCTTAAATAAATAAATAAAAATTAAGCACAAACAAACAAAAGTCAAATATTAGTAATAGTTAAGTTTCTATATCTAATGTTAATACATGGGGAAATAGAAAGCCCTCTGTAGCCGTGTTCTACTCCCTTCTGTCCTCACCCACACCCCCATACCCTGACAGTATGCTGCTGCAATTACTGTGAGAGTATTAATACATATATCTTATCACCAAAAGACATGTTTACCATTTTCTATGCAGTTTCAATATGAATGAATGTTTTAGTCCACAGTTCATTTGGTCCAATCGTTTTGTCACATGTCAGTGTTTCTTTTGATTAAAATCAAAAGTATTTTAAATACTCCACTATGAATTAAGTAATTATTAAATCTGGCTTTACACTGATCTGAAGTATTATTCATTCAATATGGTGCTATGATTGTTGTATTCATTGTAAATATTTTCAAAGAAGACCATCATGTTATCCTGGGTTTACACTGGGGCACGATGTCCACGATCTCAGCAATTAAAAAACAGCACGGAGCTCCACGATTTAAGATCATGCTTGGAGCACGATCTGGGAATAAAATGGAGACAGCTCATATCCAGAAGATGAAACTAGAAAGAATCTTTTTTCCAATTTCATCAAGATTTCCTATGATGGTTCATCACGGTCTGTTACTCTTTGTTAAGGTCTGTCAACACAGATTCACCAAGTTCCCTCAAGATCATCACGATTCCACCAAGTTTCCTCAGGATCATTACGATTTGATCCCATGACCCCCCATGCTCATCACAATTTTCTCAAATCGTGGACATTGTGGACATCATGCCCCAGTGTAAACCCAGGGTTAGCAGTGACTAAGCTGTCAGTGTGGTATGGCCTAATGGTGGTGTTCAGAGGAAAGTGGGTCGTAGCTGATGTGAGTCAGCCAGAAGTAATGCTAGCTATAGCATGCTATTCTTATTCATTGTTGACAAATTCCACCAAAAGCAATAAAATATGGAAGTAAAGTTTTTGATAGTAAGCAGCATTCAAGGATTAGACTTTTTTCCCCATTTAAATTTTATCAGCTTGTTGTAAGGAGCAGGCCTCAAGTCTTGAAAGAAGGCATCCATTTTCTAGCTAGTTTGCTCAAGATTTGCACAAGGTTTTGCATTGGTGACAGCCCGGGCTGCAGCACATTTGGCCTGCCGGTACCTGTCTGCTGCCTCGGGAGTCCCACAGGCCAAAAATGCCTGATTCTTCAGCCTGACGGCCACCCTTACCACAGCTGTCCACCACTGGGTTCAGGGGTTACCACCACGACAGGCACCAATGAGCTTCTGGCCACAGGTATGGACTGCCGCTTCAATAATGGAGGCACAAAACATGGCCCAATCGGATTCCATGTCCCCTGCTTCCCTTGAGATGTGGTTGTAGCTCTGCCAGAGGTGGGAGTTAAAGGCCCTTTTGACAGGAGACTCCACCAAAGGTTTCCAGCAGAGCCTAACTACATGCTTGAGCCTGCCAGGTCTGGAGGGCAGCCTCCCCTGCCATCAGAGCCAGCTCACCACCAGGAGGTGATCGGTTGACAGCTCAGCTCCTCTCTTCACCCGAGTGTCCAGAACATGCGACCACAGGTCGGATGACACAACTACAAAGTCGATCATCGAACTACGGCCTAGGGTGCCCTGGTGCCAAGTGCATTTATGGCCACCCTTATGTTCAAACATGGTGTTCGTGATGGACAAACCATGACGAGCACAAAAGTCCAACAATGAAACACCACTCGGGTTCAGATCGGAGGGGCTCTACCTATCAATTACACCCTTCCAGGTCATACTGTCTCTGCCCACATGGGAGTTAAAGTCCCCCAGGAAGACAAGCGAGTCCCCAGGGGAAAAATTCTCTAACACACCCCCTAAAGACTCCAAAAAGTCGGGTGGATACTCTGAACTGTCATTAGGTGCATAAAAACAAACAACAGTCAAGACCCGTCCTCCCACATGAAGGCAGAGGGAAGCTACACTTTCATCCACCGGGAAGAACCCCAACATGTGCGTACCGAGAAAGGGGGCAACAAGGATGCCCACACCTGGCTCGCCGCCTCTCCCCATTAGCAACTCCAGATTAAAATAAGGTCAAGCCCCTCTCAAGATGGGTGGTTCCAGAGCCCAAGCTGTGCATCGAGGTGAGTCCAACAATATCTAGTTGGTATCTCTCAACCTTGCACACCAGCTCAGGCTCCTTTCCCACCAGAGAGGTGACATTCCATGTCTCTAAAGCCAGACTCAGTAGCTGAGGATCCATGGGGTCTTCTGAACAGCGCTTATTCTGGACCTTTACCTCTGACCTGTTTGCCTTGGGAGAACCTACCAGTAGCATAATTCCCCCAACAACATAGCTCCTAGGATCATTAGGACACGCAAACCCCTCCATCACAGTAAGGTGGCGATCCAAGGAGGGGTGATCACATCCTTTCATGTTGATATGTTCGGCACTGTTCAGTATGACGGAGCATCCTTGAACCCTGCTGCTGCAATATGCCTTTCGACAGTCTAAAGACAGCATCTTCCTCCACACTAGGAGTGACAAGAACCTCTTCAACTTGGCCCGCCTTAGAGCAAAGACAAAAGTGAGCAGAGTCCTCATCAGGGAAATGCTCTTTGCAGACAATGCCACCCACTGCCCACACTGAGGAAGAACTCCAGCGCCTCATTACTTTCTTTGCAGAAGCATGTACCGAGTTTGGCCTCACCATCATTCTGAAAAAGATCAACATCATGAGTTCAGTGGGACTCCCCATGAGATCAGTGGCACTCCCCAAGCATCACTGTCAGCTTCTCACCCAGGTGGGTCGGCCTCATGGTATTGAATGCAATGGAAAAGTAAAAAAACATGACCCTCACAGTGCTCGCTGGCTGGTCCGGTGGGTGTAGACACGGTTTGGCAGGTAGATGATGGTGTCCTTAACTCCAAGACAGGGCTGGTAAGCAAACTGAAGGGGTTCCAGATGTGGTCTAACCATGGGTCAGAGTTGATCCAGGATGAGTCTCTCAAGGGTCTTCATGACATGTGAAGTCAGTACCACGGGTCTGTAATCCTGGGGGCTAGTGGCACATGGTGTCTTTGGTACAGGAACAAGGCATGAGGTCTACCACAGTACTGGGACCCTCTGTAGACTCAGGCTCATCATGAAGACTCCACAGAGCTGGGGGGCACAGGCTTTAAGGACACGGTGGCTCACCCCATCTGGTTCTGCTGCCTTTCCTGAGTGGAATCTTTTCAACTGTCTCTGAACCTGGTTATAGGTGAAGTTTACAGGTGGTTGAGGAGTGTCAGGTAAATTACAGGTGGCAGAGGTACAATAAGGAAAGGGAGGGAGAGGGAGGTGTGGCAGGGGGTTCCAGGCTTGCTCCTGACAAGTTACAAGGGGGCTGAACAGTAGCCACAGTGTCAAATCTGTTAAAAAACATATTCAGCTTACTGGTTTTATCCTCTCCACCCTCAATTCCTCTGCTAGTGATGGTCTTCATACCACTCCAAACCTTTCTCAACATTTTTGTGTATTTATTATAATTATTATGAGAATGTTATGATGTATTATGATTTGATGCCAATCGTGTTAGAATGTGGGAATTGTAGCATAGTATAGTAGAGCCTGACAGACCTTATCAGAGCATAATAGACCTTGACATGCCATCTTGATGAACTTGGAAACACAATTCCTTCAAGTTTCATCGCTTGGATGCACCCTGCCTCCATTTTATACCCCAAGAAGGAAGTCACCTAAAGTTACTAGCTTCAGTTACTTTACCTACATTTAGCTTTAAAAGCTTTTGGGCTTTGACAATCACCTTATTTTTATATGAAAACAAACCAGCCCTCATGCCTATATTTTTTATCCTTTATAAACTAAAGTAGTGTGGCTGCACAATAGTGCACACCATCTTTATTAGATGATGAGGTTGGTTAGAATTTAACCAATCACATTCAAAATCATGTGAAATACTATTCAGTTCACACCTGCCATTCGTTAACTCTGATTAAACCCAAATAAAGTATTTTCTGCCCAACAGTGTATTATATCATAGCTACTATATATTATCCAATCAAACCAACCAACATTCACACTTAATTCCAAAGCACAGTGAGTTTTGGAAACACAGTGAAAAAAATGTTAAACCCCTGTCACATATGTCACATGGGTGTGCCCCATGAAGTTCACTTGTTTGAGATGGAAAATGCCATCAAGGACCCTTGTCATGGACTTTTATGATGTTATAGCTTTTTTCTCTCATAGGTAATTCTTGATGTCAGGTCTATTTCCTAGGTCTATTTTGCAATGCCCTATGACGTCCTATGACTTTGTGTTACAATAGACATATGAATTTCACACGCTTTCTGGGCCAATTGATGCCCTCAGAATGGCACAGTTTTACTACAATGGTTCTCTGTTTGCACTATATTAAACCCTCAACATTTTGAAAGTGTTAGGTTCAATATATGTATGCCGTGTAACATATGTATAGCAGTCATAAGACAACCGAGAATCACAGGAAAATCATCCAAGGTTTTTTTTTCTTGTAACAATCACATGACATTTATATGCATGTACAATTTGACTCACAGTCCTGACTTATTTCTTTCCACTACTGTCATACAACACATTTTATATGTGAACACAACTACACAGCTTTCAAATCCACCAAACCTATGTCAGTCCCTTCTGTCAAAGCCCTGATAAATTCATATGACAAAAAAACTTTGTTTGTTAAAGAGGCTTTAGAAAGGCAAAGAGCTTCCAAAAACAAATTCTGACAACATAGCTCAAACTGGTTGAACAATGTATGTCACGTTCTGCAGACACACTTACAAAGTAGGTATAATGAGTATAATAAAAACATCTTGTGTTAAAACGAGTATCTGTCAAATGAGATCCAACATGAAACACCAAATAAAGCTATAATGTTTATATATGGTGCATAGGACATCTCAGAATAAGTACTAGGATGAAAGGTTTTACTAAACAAGCAGCATCACAGCAAATGAAATAATGAATGAATGACAGAGAGTGGCACGGTAGTGCAGTGGTTAGCATGTCCGCCTCACAGCAAAAAGTCCTGGGTTTGATTCCTGGGCTCAGGTGTTTCTGTGTAGAGCTTGCATGTTCTCATCATGCTTGCATGGGTTTCCATTGCGTACTCTGGTTTCCTCCCACAGTAAAAAAAAAAACACAGTAGGCTAATTACTTTGCTTTTTTTACTTTTGCTACACTGATTTAATACTGCAGAAACAGGCTCGTGCCTATGGTTTATTCTGTGCATGTTTAACCATACATCAAAAAAAACCTCAAGCACATGGAAGAAACCACACAAGAGCAAGGAGAGCAACTCCACACAGAAAGACCACAGTCAGCCATCAAGTTTAGACACAAAAGCCTCTTGCTGTGAGGTGACAGTGTTAACCACTCCACCACCCCATGAAAATTAATTTCCTGTTTTTGCTTTTAGGGTTGAGGAGGGGCTTCCCTCCTATAGCTTGTTGGACATCTTGAACTGATGGAAAAGATTGGTGTATTTTCTATCAGATAGACTTTTTAATTCACTCCTGACTCACAGACCTGACCTATTTCTTTCCACTACTGTCATACAACAGATTTTATATGTGAACACAACTACACAGCATTCAAATCCACTAAAGCTATGTCAGTCCCTTCTGTCAAAGCCCTGATAAATTCATATGACAAAAAAAAAAAACAACCTCACAGGTTGTTTGTTAAAGAGGCTTTAGAAAGGCAAAGAGCTTCCAAAAACAAATTCTGACAACAAAAGCTCATAACTGGTTGAACAAGGTATGTCACGTTCTGCAGACACACCTACAAAGTTTCCACTGAGTGTAATAAAAAGATCTTGTGTTAAAGTGAGTATCTGTCAAATGAGGATCACTTTATGAGACCTGAGGTCCAACAGGAAACACCAAATAAAGCTATAATGTTTATATATGGTGCATAGGACATCTCAGAATAAGTACTAGGATTAAAGGTTTTACTAAACAAACAGCATCACAGCAAATAAAATAATGAATGAATGACAGAGAGTGGCACGGTAGTGCAGTTGTTAGCATGTCCGCCTCACAGCAAAAAGTCCTGGGTTTGATTCCTGCACTCAGGTGTTTCTGTGTGAAGTTTGCATGTTCTCCCCATGCTTGCATGGGTTTCCACTGCGTACTCTGGTTTCCTCCCACAGTCCAAAAAAACCCCCCAAAACATTAGGCTAAATGCTTTGCTTTTTTATACCACAGGAGAAATCATTGCCTCTGCATTTAACCCATCAAAAGTGAGCACACACACGTAAACAGTGAACACACACACACACACACACACACACACACACACACTCGGAGCAGTGGGCTGCCACACGTAGCTTGTTGGACATCTTCAACTGATGAATAAATGATTGGTGTAGTTTCTATGATATAGTATTTCTATGATATATACTTTTTAATTCACTCCTGACAAGCATGTTATTAATTTTGAACCACTTCATATGTTATTAGGGTCACAGGGTCCCATCCCAGACAACTCCACCCTTAACAGCTTGCCAGACCATCACAGCGTCAACACACACAACCATTAAATACAAATAAATTAAGTTTAGTTTTATTTGAATATTGCTTTTTTTATAATTGACATTGTGGCAAAGCAGCTTTACATAGTAAAATACAATTTGATAAAGAATTTAAATATTTCTCTACAAACTCTACACATTCCCAATTGGTACGCCGTGGCAGTGGTGGCAAGGAGAAACTTAAAACTCAGACGACACAAGGAAGAAACCTTGAGAACAACCAGACTCAAAAGCCATTCTCATATGGCTGAAACCAGATAAAAATACAAACCATGTTACATTCACATCTACAGAAAATTCATCTATTCATTCATTCATTTTCAGAACCACTTAATCCTAATTAGAGTCGTGGGGAGGCTGGCACCCATCTCAGCCAACTCTGGGCAAGAGCGGCGTACACCCTGGCCACCTCGACAGGCCATTGCAGGGCCAATACTCACACAACCATTCACACTCACTCTCACACCTAGGGGCGATTTGGAACGCCAATTAGCCTACTGTGCATGTTTTTGGACTGTGGGAGGTAAACAGAGTACATGGAGGAAACCCACGCAAGCACGGGGAGAACATTCAAACTCCACACAAAATCACCCGAGCTTGGAATCAAACCCAGGACCGTCTTGCTGTGAGGTGGACGTGCTAACCACTGCGCCACCGTGCTGCTACAGCTTATTAGCCTAATGAACATGTTTGAATGTGGGAGGAAACCGGAGTGCCCACAGGAAACCTATTCAAGCATAAGGAGAAGAGGAAAGAATTGTCCAATTGGAAGAAGATTATTGAAAAGCCCTTACAAATTAAAGTCAAGATGGAGGATTCTGAAGTTTTAATGATAATTTCACTGCTTTTGACATCATCTAAAAGGTTTTGTTTGGAATTCCGAATTGTAGCTACTATAGACTGATCAGTCATAACTTTCAAGAGAGCTAAAGTGAATAAAAGTGTTGACCTCATTACAGTAGCATCTGTCATGGGGTGGGGTATTGTGATTTGTTTAAAGTGGATATATTAAGTTTAGTTTAATTCGGTTTTATTTGTATAGTGCTTTTTACAATTCACATTGTCACAAAGCAGCTTTACATAGTAGCAAAAAGTAACTAATTTAAAAAGGAAGTTAAACATTGAAACATTTTTCTACAAACCCTACACATCCCTAATGAGCAAGTCCGTGGCAACAGTGGCAAGGAAAAACTCTCTCAGTTGACATGAGGAAGAAACCTTGAGAGGAACCAGGCTGAAGAGGGAAAACCATCCTCATTTGGGTGAAACCATAAAAATACAAACCATATAAGTGAAACTTCATTACAGTCCAACATGTAGTCTGGTTGGTTACACCACAACTGTAAGTCCTAAATAATTTTAGCAAGAGTTTATATCACCAGCAGTGAAAAGTCATCTTCACAGTCTCTGAGTGTAGATCTAAGCTCATACGGATCTTCATCAGCAGGAGCGAGGGGCTTCCAAGATGAGAACTCCAGCCAGTATCAGCAAAACATCTATAACATTTATATCTATATTAGTATTATTTATATCTATATCTATATTAGCTAATTTATCTATATCTGTATAATTTATATAATTTTCTAATTATTGTTTATATCTATATCTGTATAATTTATATAATTTTTTATTTATTGTTCATATCTATATTTACTAATCTATCTATATAAGTATAATTTATATAGTTTTCTTCTTATTGTTTATATCTATATCTGCTAAGTGTTTCTTCCAGTACTGCATATTTATGTAAATCATTATTGCCTTTCTACCTCTGTTTGGATATCTATCCACTTTGCTGCTGTAGTATTGAAAATCTTGTTATCTTATGTTATCTTATGTTATCTTATCTTATCTTATCTTCAGAATCAGAATCAGAATACTTTATTGATCCCGGGGGAAATTGTGTGCACACAGTTGCTCCATACCAAGTAAAGAAAAGGATAAGAAAAGATAAAGATATTGAAATAGTCTCAATAAGAAAAATGACAAATTACAAATGTCTATATATATATATATATATATATACACTATACATACTGAAAGTCTACATACATTATTATAGTCCACAGGTAGGAGTGATTTCCTGTGTCTTTCAGTGGAGCATTTAGGTGTTATCAGTCTCTCACTGAACGTGCTCATGTGATTGATCAGCAGGTTGTGAAGCGGGTGGGAGGTATTGTTCAGTATTGTCTTTATTCTGGACAACATTCGCCTCTCCGACACCACAGTCAGCTCCATCCCCACAACATTACTGATCAGTTTGTTAAATTTGTTTGTGTTTGCAACTCAGCCTTCTGACAGACCAGTCTGAGTACAAAAATAGACTTACCTGAGACAGAGTCCTCCCAGTTGCAAATACTGACAACATAGCTCATAACTGGTTGTGCATTTCTTTTAACTAAAACTGGTTACACCCTTGTTTACAAGTCTGGTCCTGTGTAAAGTGCAGTACATTATACCGTTGGAGAGTGGCAATAAAATAATTGGAGCACCACTCCTAAAACACCACTGACTTGATTTTACATGTTTTGAACGTACCTCCATATGCCTCACAGTGCAGTGTTGTTTGGTCTTTTGCGGGAACTTGATGCATACCGACATCTGGACTAAAACATACTGAAGGAATTTTTTGTTTTGTTTTAAACAAATTTCATGGCAGAGACTTCCACATGAAACACCATACTTAATTTTTATTGTGGATCCCCATTAAAATTGATGTCTATTTTTACAACTTAAATACACGCACACTTAAACAGAACACCCGTAAATTAGAACGAAAATGGCGTCAAACTAAATTAACGGTATTCCAGCTAGCATGGAAAGAGAGTCTCCTTAAATATAAAAAAGCTCCTAGTGCTTCTAGAGCAATATATTTCTCAAATCTAATAGAAGATAACAAAAATAATCCAAAATACTTATTTAATATTG
>JAQMYF010017809.1:0-15652 GCA_030014195.1 Neosilurus mollespiculum
ATATTTTACTCTGTGTGTGCTGGGCTGTATACTTAAACTTGCTATAAATTGACAACTGAAATATGTTTTTAACCAATGGATTGAGAACATTTTAATGAAATGAGAACGTTCTGGCAGGTCCTCACTTTTTCAAAAGCTATTTGAAGGTTAAGACTTGGTTTTAGGATTCAGGTTAGAATTAGGTTTAGGTCAAGGTTGAGGCTAGGCATTTAGTTGTCAGAGTTATTGTTATTGTAAGTGTCTAGGGAATGTATTATATCAATGAAGGTCCCCACAAATACAGACATGCAGGATTGCGTGTGTGTGTGAGGCATAGAGATTATAGGGGGGCATTATATTGATTATATATGGGGACAAAATGCAAGTCCCGATGAACTAAATCATTATATTTTAAGGTGAAGACATGTTTTAAGGTTAGGGTTGAGCAAGTACTGAACTGAATGGAAACAAGACTGTGTGTTTGTGTGTGTGTGTGTGTGTGTGTGTGTGTGTGTGTGCACCCTCAACTGCTTGCCAGTCCATTGAAGGGCAACACACACACAACCATTCACACCTCAGATTAATTTGGAACAGCCAATTAACCTAATGTGCATGTCTTTGGACTGTGGGAGGAAACTGGAGTACCCGAAGGAAACCCACTCAAGCATGGTGAGAAAATTCAAACTCTACAAAGAAACACCCAAGCCCGGAAGGTCTTCGATCCCGGGACCATCTTGCTGTGAGATATGCTAACCACTACGCCACTGTACCGCAATTGTTAAGACGTCATTGTTCATATTTCATTAATATCTGTTTGTTGTGACATACATGTGCTTTAGACTGTTAAATATCTCATATGTAATATGATGAATTTCCTTTTCCAGCTTACAGATCACTGAAAGCTCTTTTCAGAGTCCTACCAGCATAGTATCTAATCCCGCTACACACAAACAAACACACACACATGCACACCCTCAGGGAAATGTGCAGCCATGCCCACATCTGAATAAGCAATGGGGGAGAAGAAGAAGAAGAAGAAGAAGAACGTGAAGAATTTCCACACCTTACAGTAGCTATAACTTTTGTTTTGAATGCAACATGAACAATGTGATACTGTAATTTGTTTAGATGTAGTGATCAACAGTGACTTAAACGATGAATATCTCCCTCTTCGTCTCCCTCGGCTGTGTTAAACCCTTTCTTCCAGAAAGTGTGCTCTCAGGTTTCTCTGATGTCTCTATGTTTTGTGTGTGTGTGTGTGTGTGTGTGTGTAAGGGTGTGGAGAGGCTCTTTTGAGGTGCAGGTGTTGGCTTTTTAAGTGGACATGTGTCAGTTATGTCAGTGCTGGTAAGACTTGGGTGTGAACAGTGCGTGTGTGTGTGTGTGTGTGTGTGTGTGTGTGTGTGTGTGTGTGTGTGTGTGTGAGAGAGAGAGAGAGAGAGAGAGAGAGAAACACTGCATTATTGCATGTTCTGTTTTTAACAGACTACCAGTCTCTCACCTGTGAAAAAAGGTCAGCATCTAATCCAACAGCATGTAAACAGCCTAGTTAGCCACATTTTTATAAGGTCCATTAACGTTAAAGTGTTCTCTTCCTGTGTCCTGGTGCTAAATATATTGTCATACTCCCAAATTTGCCAGAATTGTTTGCCCTTTTACAGGCAGAATTTACACTTGGATGCAGAAAAAGCACAATAGGGACCAGCAACTGGTGTAATTCATAAGATATATAAACAATTTTTTTTTTTAATTGACAAAAAAATAATAATCAATCAATAAAAAAAAAAATTTAAAAAAAGATATTTTTAAAAACCCACGCATAGCCTATGCGGGTGTTCCCCAAGCTGTGGCCACAAAGCTGGAAACATAAAGATGATTAGACTGTTTGTACTGTGTGTTGTTTCAATACATTAAAAGCCCAACATAAGGAGTTCCAGTATAACAACACATAGTAAAATGTTGAATGAGTTTCAAACGATGCCATAAAGAAGCATTTTTTTGGGTGAGTTTCAGGGTTATAATGGAGTCTGCCATTTTGATTCAAGTGATATCCTGAGTTTGTGAGGTGGATAATAAGCAACTATTGAATGCAACAAAGCGTAGTGTTTAGCATGTCCACCTCACAGCAAGAAGGTTGTGGGTTCGAGTCCCGGGCTCAGTAGGGTGTTCTTGTGAGAAGTTTGCATGTTCTCCCCGTGCTTATATGGGTTGCATGCGATTTCCTGCTAACGACGTAGTTTTTATGTTTAAGAATTTTTTATTTTTTTTTGCCAGCTTTTTTTGGGTGTGAAAGAACATAGATATCAAATAAGACAGATAGGCTACACCCTACTGACAAAGCTGTAGGGTGGCAGAACTTTGCTGTGCCCTTCTGGTTGTTGCTACTCACTCTCAGATATGACTAACAACAGCATAAATAATTAGAAAATCTAAACACGTTTTAGGAGCGCAGTTCTTCGCTGTAAATTGTGCTGATCAACTAATCAAAATAGTGGACAGGAAGCGCCGTCTGCTGCATGGCATAGCACATCTACCTTATATGATTATCTGATGTCAATGATGGACAACTCGAGTCATAGAATACTAAGAATTAGCAGGTGGCTTTCCCGCTAAATAAAATTATAGTCAATTATTACAACAGTGAACCAATCAGGTTCAAATGAGCACCCATTTATTTGTTTTTCTCTGTCTCCAAGACACTCGAAGTAACCGTTGATAAGTCCACATTTCAAAGGCATTACATTTCTTTTGCACTTTCTTGGAAATGGTCCAGGACTCACTTCCATAAGATGCTATGATGAACGCCGTAGGCTGAGCCAAACGTGACTTCAGTTGGTCATTAACTGCACTGCTTTTTCAGATCTTTTCCATTTTCTGCACTGATGCTCTGGCGATGCAAATTCCTTGATTGACTTCTAGCATTATGTCTGAATTTATGCCTATCATTGATCCAAGATAGTTGAAACCGTTGAGTTCCTCGAGTTATTGTCCATTCAGGCTAAAAGCACTAAAATCTGTTCTTCTTTTGTTCATGACTTTCATTTTCTTTTCATTTAGCAGGAGGCCTTTTCTTTTGCTGAGATCTTCTATTTTGGACAGCAGTGTCATAAATTCTTCTTTGCACTTGCACAGTAGGCTAGTGTCTTCTGCATGTCTTAAGTTTTTTTCTGCAACCTTGATTCCTGCTTCTGAGTCCTCTGTTGCTTCTCTGATGATGTCTTCTTTATAGATGTTAGATAGTGTAGGTGAAAGGATGCATCCTTGCCTGACACCAATGGGAAAGAGCCCAGATGTGCCACCTGCAGTTCCGACTGTGGCCATCAGGTCCCTTTAGAGATATGCGAGAAGCTCTATAACATGCTGAAGGAAGCCGATTCTCTGCATGTCCATCCATAAGTGGTTGTGGTTCACACAGTCGAATGCTTTACTGTAATCAATAAAGCACAGGAACAGCGGGATGCTGCATTCTGTGTGTTTGTTGATGATCACCCTAATGTTTGTGATCTGTCCCCTTGTACATCTCTTTCTCACAAATCTCATCTTTTTTGCTCTTCACCGATCTCTGCTTGATAGTGGATCTAGAGCCTTGCAGCAATAATCTTCAGCAGCACTTTTCTAGCGTGCACAATTAGGTTGATGGTACAATAGCTGGAACATTCTTTCAGGTTTCTTTTCTTTGGGAGTGGGATGAACTCCTTGGCACCAGTCCCTAAGCCATTCCTTCGTTCTCCAGATTTTAAGACATAGTTTCCATAGAAGTGTTATACCTTCTTCTCCTGTTGCTTTCCACAACTCACTTGCACTGCCATCTATTCCTGGTGACATGCTTTTACGTATTTGTTTAAGTGCTACTTCCACTTCGCACCGTGTTGGTTCTGGCTCTGTTCCCTGACCTTTGCTTGGTTCTTATGGGTGGTCTTAGGGTTGTGGTTCTTTATATAGTTCTGCACAGTACTCAGCTCATCTCCTTAGTATCTCTTCTGTCTCTGTTATGGTTTTTCTATCCTTGTTGTTCACTTCTGTTTGTGGAATCCATTTCCCAGTGATTTTGCTAATATCATTTGCGTTATAGTTGTACATTGCTCACGGAGATACTTGCATTTGTCTGCTTTTGCAGCTTTTACAAAATCTTTGTTCAGCTGAGACTATCTGAGTTATTCCAATATTGAATGTCATATCAGACTGCTCACGTCTGCTCTGTAGTCTTGTTTGATTTCTATCTTTGCAGCCAGAAGTTGCTGCTTACTCTCGCAATCAGCTTTGGATCTCATTTGGAAATTCATCATAGATGTTCTCAAGCGGTGTTTGATAATACTATAGTCACCCCGGCTGGTCCAGGTGTACAGCCAGCATTGATGGTGTTTGAAGCAGGTGTTACTGATAGCCAGATTGTTGCCTGCGCAGAACTCACAAGTTGCCTTTCCTCTTTTGTTCTGCACACCTAGCCCATACCTTCTGATATTTGCACTCGTCTGCTGTTGTTGGCCCACTTTAGCGTTCATGTCGCCCATGACCAGAAGCATATCTTTCGGTGGGATGTTGTCCATTGTTTACTGCAACAGCTCGTAGAAGGATTCAGATTCTTTTTCAGGTGAGTCTGACATGGGAGCATACACTTGGATGATGGAGAGATTCAAAGGGTGTGCCTTCAGCCTGATGTACACTGTCCTGGGGAAGACCAGATTATATCCTATCAAAGGCTTTGCTGAAGTCTTCTTCACGATAAAGCCCACTCCTTGCGTACCTCTGCCTTCTTCTTTTCCTGAGTAGACCATTGTGTGGCCATTTTCAGTGAGGAATCTGCTCTGCCTGAGCATCCAGTGCTCTGCAATTCCCAGTACCATGATATCCATTTCTTCCATCTCTTTGGTGATTACTTGTAACTTTTCGGTGCTCATTCCTGTAATGTTGACGTCTGACGAAGACTCAAACCAACCCTTTCCCAGACGCCACCATCCAGCCTGATGCTTCATTGAGAGGGATTTGGCATCATTTCTCTATCCTTAGTAACAGTACCTGAGTTGATTCTTGCCTCATCCCCAGTACCATGAGACCATCCAGGAATCCTGTGGGGTGCACCTCCGGGTGTATACTGTGACTGTTGTGTTGGCTACCCATGTTGGCATACTCGACCAAGTTAATGTGAAGGGTGGTCAGGTACTTCCACATTTTGTTCCACTGAGGTGTCAGTGAGGGAGACTCATCTGGCTGGCATTGAAGTGTCAGTGAGGGACCTTCTTCTGCCATATCATTTAAGCCATAACTGGCACCCTATCAGGTACTACATCTTTGGGTCAGAGAGGACCTGGAAACAATGACAACTAAGGGGCAACTCTATTTTCCCCAGAGCTCCATAGTTCCAATGGAGAAGCTTAATCGCTGTTTAATGCAGTGGTGGCGTAGTGGTTAAGGCGATGGGGTCACTGATCCAAAGGTCAGCAGTTCAGTCCCCACTATTACCACTGTTGGGCCATTGAGCAAGGCCCTTTACCCTTAATTGCTCATTTGTAATTGTAAGTCACTCTGGATAAGAGCATCTGCCAAATGTTGTAAATGTAATGTCATGCCCAGGAATGGGCAAGTTTGCACGGAATATTCTGCCATCCACGCAATCATCTGCACCACCCAGCACTCCCTGGTTGTTCTCTTGTTTTTAAAACATCTCCAGGTTTTTCTATGTCAGCCTTAAATCCTTTGCAGGTCACAAGGATTAAACAATCTTTGAATTAGTCCATGGTGAACTTTCCGTTGGTTTTCATGATACTCTTCCTCCATGAACGGTAACATTCCTTAGATACATTAAACATTATTTGCTTGGACCACACAGCTCCTGTGTAGGATATGCTAACATTGATTACCTCATTACAGTGGCATCTGCCAAGGAGTGGGATGTATTGCGCAGCAAGTGAATAGTCAGTTCTTAAAGTTGGTGTCTTGGAAGCCGGAAGAATGAGCAAGCGTAAGGATCTATGTGACTTTAATAAGGGCCACATTGCCTTTTCACTGCTACTAAGTCTGTTCATCTCCATAATGGCAGGTCTAGTGGGTGTTCCTGGTATGCTGTGGTAAGTAGCTAGCAAATGTGGTCCAAGAACGGACAACCAGTGAACTGGTAGGAGTGTCAGGGGTGCCCAAGACTAATTGATGCATGTGGAGTTAGTGAACGCACAGAAGAGCTAGTGTAGCACAAACTGCTGAAACTGTTAATGCTGGCTGACATCGAAAGGTGTTGGAGCACAGTACAGAATACAGTTTGCTGCATCTGGAGCTACTTAGTTGCAGACCAGTTAGGTGTTTTCAATGTGATGGCTGATTAGTGTATATCAGTGGTCTCCAACCCTGTTCCAGGAGACCTACCTTCGTGGAGGTTTTTTTTCTTCAACCTTTATCATGCACACTTCAGTACCTGATTATTGCCTTGAAGAAGTTCTTGAACAGGTGTTAGATTTTGGTTGGAGATAAAATCTGCAGGAAGGTTGATCTCCAGGAACAGGGATGGAGACCACTTGTGTTTCATTCTTGCTGAACTATTAATCGGGTCTATTAATTCACAGCCTATAGAGCTAGTGCCACCTATTCTGGTCAGTTTTAGTGTTATAAATGTGACATGCTCCAGAAATTCTTTTCCATGTACAGTGACTTGCAAACTGTAAGACCGTTTAAAGCTACATGCTGTTGCAGGAATCGTCAAAGGCAGGCTACGGGCCACAGACCTAGAAAATATCTTTTTCCAGTCAGAGGACAGAAAAATATTTACATGTCAAAAGTTGTGCGTAAGTTTCATTACTTATGGAAAATTCAACTCAGCCATAGCAGACCAAAGCCAAGTTAAATAATATAAATGAGAACCATCTATATCATCACGCAGACTCTCAGCAAAAAAAAGGATTTTTACTTTTAAGACCTCTGTGTATTTGTGACCCAAAATACACTATTCCTCTTCATCCCTTTCTTGAGACTTAATGTGGAGACACTAATGGAGACCGCTTTCTGCCTTCCAAACTAATTCTTTCATCTGATGGTTTTCCTTTCAGGTATATTTGAGTAAGTGTTGTACTGGGCATTACTGAATGCCTAAGATTAGAACTAAGGAGGTATGATTCTTGGATGTGTATGCATGGTTCTCTGTTTGAATGTACAGTACATCTGTTTTATACACCGCTTGTTACAATATACAAGCAGTATAGGAATGTATGACCACATCCACATGTAGTTTACATAGAAAAATCACATGCCTACTAACCACCCTTTTCCTAAAATGTGTACACTTTATATCCAGCTGTAATTTTTTACATCATTTTAGCTGTAGTGGATAAGATCACACTGTTAAGCAGCTGTGTCTGACGAGCTGTGATGAATTCCTATTGTACATATTTTGACCTAAATTTATTCATTCATTCATTTTCTGAACCGCTTAATCCTAATTAGGGTCACAGGGAGGTTGGCGCCCGTCTCAGCCGACTCTGGGCGAGGGCAGAGTACACCCTGGACAGCTCGCCAGGGCAGAAACACACTGACGATTTCAGCCTACTCTTGACGAAAATCAGCAACGGTTCTTTTACATTCCTCTCACCACAGACAGTGAGAGACACGGCCGGCATTTGATAACCCAGTTAGCTGCACTGGGGGGGACAGCAGTGACAACCCGGTGATAGTGGGGCTTGAACCCCAGACCTTGGGATCAGTAATCCAGCACCATACCACCGGGCCACCACTGCCCCTGATCTGACTGTTATCAGTGTTTGTCAGTGGTATGGATATTTTAATGATATTTTATTTGACTTAATTAGTCTGGGCACATGATTTAGAATGGATTATATTTTATTTCATTAGTTAACAATTATTCGCAAGAAAGTTAGATAGATATTGCTAAATATTCACAAAAGGGAACAATGGGGGGACTATTCAGTTCAATGGCACTCAATAAAAGATTTGTAGTATATTATTCATAATAATAATAAAATAATAATAATAATCATTATAATAATAATAACGATAAGGTTTTGGTTCCTATACCAGACAACTTTAGATCCATCTTGCAGATGTCCTTGTAGAGTTCTGAGAACAAAAGCCTGAAACACGTGCATCTTGGTGTTCCCAGTCAGGTGGTTGTTGTTCCAGTTCCTCTTACTCAGTTTGGCCATGACAGCTGCAGCCTTGGTGATCCTGCAGTTCAAGAGACAGCATGCTGGAGATGGCTGTTTCCAGATATGTCAAGAGCATGTCCATCGATGGTGATGGATGGAGGGCCACTGACCTCCTGAACCATGACATTGGTCTTATTCAGAGTGATGGTCAGGCCGAACTGCTTACAGGGCTTCTGTGTGAGATGTCGGAACTGCATCACTGGCAAGCAGCATTTCCTGGATGAGGACCTCAGGATCCACGGTCTTGGAGTCGAGGAGCTTGCCATCAGCATGGGTATGCGGGCAGACACCTTTGGTGTAGCTACCAAAACTGTACTGCAGAAGCGTGGGGGAGAATATACCGAAGAGCATGGGTGCCAACACACACCCTTGTTTCACACCTCCTGCTCACAGGGAAGGCCTCTGATGTTCTGCTGTTGAAGAGAAAAGATACTGGTTTGAGCTATAGCTTGTCAAGCACTATAATATTAGAACCACATACACAGTATTAATGCTAACATATTCTGTACTATGCAGGCAATCATCCTGGTTTGTGATCCTACTATCATCCTGGTTTGTGATATCATCTGTTCCATCCACCAGAATCCAGAATCCTCTGCTGTTACATGTGCTTTTCCAAAAATGTAATATTAGTATAAACTCTGTTACTCACCAGTTTTAAAGCCAATATCTAACTATTCTAACTAATATATAACTACTCATGACCCCCACATCTGCCCATCTGAATCCGTGGCTGAATCAACAAGATCACATGACCGGTCACGTCACTTGCACAAGCTCTGTACAGTAGTGAGACAACAAACATTTTGTTTGTCATGGTTGAGGAATAAATACTGTTAACATTTTTAGTTTGTCCAAAGGAATATTTGCACTGCAGTGTATTACTGTAGTTTGGAGCAATGAATGTCCAGTAAGTTATTAATGTAGCTGTTTTAAATTATGCAATATGTGGGCCAAAATAGTCTATTTAAATAATACAGCTGAAAAATGTCCACAGGTCTAGTTTAGTGACTTCATTAGTTTACATTTATGTTTCTGGCTATAATTTAATTATGCACTGCCTACAATAAATCTGAGTGCACCACACAGGTATGTGAATACTTAAAGGTGCCCACTCATGAGTGAATGATGTTTTATGTCCATTATCTGTATATATTGGGGCAGTGGTGGCCCCAGTGCTGGTTTGCTGATCTGAAGGTCAGTGCCCCACTATCACCGAGTTGTCACATAACCCCCTAATAATAAGTGTTGTAATAATGAGAGCTCTGTGCTCTCATACTGCTTACTTTCTCTTGATCATTGCGCTCAGTGCATAGTTCACTGACATTCATGCACAGGAGCAAGCAAATGGTCTCTGAAAGACATAGCCTAAGAACTGTGTCTTTAAACCCTTTTCAGAGTTTTGGTACTGCCATGCACAAAAGCAGACATACAACCAGGTTCAAGGGTAGGCTCAGGCACAGGATTCGACTCAGGCCCAGTACTCTATATGAATCTTTACATTTCTCAATATTAAACTTTGTATGCACGAAGCCACACTCTACACATACATGCACATAGAATTGCTCACAACTGCTCCCCACTCTTTCTCCGGTCACCTCCGGCCTCTCTATCTGTAAGCACACGCAAAAAACACACACAAATAAGTCACTAATTAGACAGAGGTGTATTCTTTCCCTCACCTGCTGGCCTTACCTGACTCATCTCTACCGGCAGGGTTGAAAGTTCCTGAATATAAAAATTCTGAAAATGAAGCTGGGGCGAGGGCCAGGGGTTCACAGGGCCTGCAGTATAAGATGATTTTAAATGCATTTCCAGAGGGCAATCGAGTTTGTTTTTAAATTGTTAATAGTTTGGAATAGAAAAATGGACTCCAGCTTTGAGAAACACTTCTCTTAATTTTATTGTACTTTGCTGTTAGAACCCGAGGTCTGAGATATACAAAGTATTGACAGCACAATTAATTTAGAATTAAATCATTATTATTTATTACTTGCTTTACTGTCACAAAGGGTATAAAATAACACTGTGTACAAGATACACAACTGCCTGTAGCAGAGACGGTAACAACAAAGATAACTTTAATACCATTTCTAGTCAGTGCATTATTTTATTGCACAATGAAATTGCAGCCCACAATGTATTGTGCATCGATGTGGGGGCAATACTTGGTCCACTTTTTTTTTTTATACATATGATGAAATGCATTAAATATGTTTAAATAATTTTTGCACACACCAAGGATTTTCTCACCTGATTTGACTTCACTACTCTAGCATTCTTTTGGTGATTTCTTTTCTTCTGTATGAGGACAAAATGTTTTCTTTCCACTCGGTTTATAATTAATAGTCTTTCCACAAACCTCACATAATGCCATGCCACAAATATCTGGCTTCTTTAACCACTCTCGCCATTTCTGGCCACGAGCATCCTTTTCATTTAGCCAATCCCATCTCCACCGGTTCTGAGACACTTGGTAAAGTTGTAAGACAATTTAATTGGGTCAACAATAGTTTATTAAAACAAACTGCACTCATAAATAGGTAGTACTGAAGAGTGAGGACCACCCACTTGATGGCAAGGCGCTCCTTTTCTATCGTGCTATACCTGCTCTCCCTCACGGAAAGCTTGTGGCTGATGTACAGCACAGGGCACTCCTCCACCTCCACCACCTGGGATTAAACAGCCCCCAGCTCTCTGACTGATGTCTCTGTCTGCAAGAAAAAAGGAAGAGAAAAGCCAGACATATGCAACAGCAGGCCCCCACACAAAACCACCTTTACCTGGCTAAAAGCCTTTTCACACAGCTCCAACCACTGGACCAGATCTGCCACCTCCACCCACCAGAGTGGGCTGTCAGTAAGCTGGTGACATCCAGAAAATTAGGTACAAACTATGATTAATAGCCAGCCAGCTCCAGGAACTGCCTCACCCTCTTTTTGGCCTTGGGTCTTGGGCAGGCCACAGTCTGTGCTGTCTTATCAATTTTTGTAATGGACCTGCCTTTGACCAAAATGAGAGCCCAGATACTGTACTTCCACCCACCCAGTTGCACTTTTTTGGGGGGTTTGCCGTGAGCCCAGCACATATCAAGCCTCCCAGAACAGCCCTTAGGTGCCGTTTCCCATCATTACTATAGATTATGGACTAAAAAATCTAAATAGGAAGGAGCATACGCGTGGTTGGTGGAGTAATCTATCCATGAGGTGTTGAAAGGTCACCGGGGGGCCCCAAGCCACCCAGAAGAAAGGGTAACAAATCTAAAACTAAAACAAACGGTGTAGAAAAGGCTGATTCCTTTCTGAATACGCCATTCAAGGGAATCTGCAAATAACCCTTTTTATATCCAGTTTCGCATTAAATCAAGCTTCACCTAACCGGTTGAGCAGTTCATCAATGCGAGAATGGATAGGCATCAAATTTAGACACCGTGTTGACCTTGGGTGACTATTTGCGTACCCCATATTAATTTTTGTCATCTTCTATTATATTTGGGAAATATGTTGCTCTAGCAGCACTTAGAGCTTTCGTATAATTAAGACTACTCTCCTTCCATGCTAATTGGAATACCATTAATTCCGTTTAATGTCATTTTTGTTATAGTTTTCGGGTGGCCTGATTAAGTGTTTGCATATCTTCATTTTTTACCAGGGCACTATTTTTTCCTCTCTAATTATGCAGCACCTTTCCAAGTGGGATGGCTACAATCCTGCCGTATCAGGCCAGGTTTGCCCTCAAAAGTACTTCAGTTATCTGCGAAACCCAAACTGTTCAGAGTGCTGCAATATTCTCCATTAGACGCTAACTCGTATACATTTATCACAAATAAAACTGTTACTAACAACGAAGAAAGAATTGCTAAACATCCTACTCTCAACACACTGAACAAGCGAAATGATAGCCATGATGTTAAAAATGTACCTTAGCACAAACTATGTTGATGTTAGCAGAGTAGTGTTGACTCCTGCCGCTTACTCAGAAGAAAATGTATAATAAAATAGCAAAAAGCTACAGCAAAAGAAATAGGAAAAATAAATCAGTTCATTTCTTTCTTTCTTTCTTTCTTTCTTTTTACGCTAACTCGGTTGTGGTGGCAGTTCATTGTACTTTTACTTATTTTTGGACTGTGTGAATAAACCAGAGTACCCTGAGAAAGCCCATGCAAGCACAAGGAGAACATGCAGACTCCACACAGACTCGAACCCAGGACCTTCTTTCTGTGAAGCAGTCGCCAAAAATATATTTTTTTAAATCTCATCATCATCATCATCATCATCATTTCATGTACGTAGACTCTGAAAGTTGATTTATAAAGTAGAAAAGTACATGGTGTGTTTGTGTGTGTGTGTGTGTGTGTGTGTGTGTGTGTGTGTGCGAGGCACGAGCCTGGGAAAACCGCTTACATGTAAAACTTTTCAAATGCAGTAAATGAACAAGGATAAAGAGCATGTCTGCTATTACCACAGGGTTTTTTTTTTTTTTTTTTTTTCACAGGATGTCTGGGTTTTGTAACTCTGATGTAAGAGAGCTGTCCCTGAAGGCTGGAGTTATAAAAACTAGACGAGATATTCCTCCGAGAGGAAATCATGCTTTGCTTTTGCACAGATTTGAGGAGAGAGAGAGAGAGAGAGAGAGAGAGAGAGAGAGAGAGAGATCAAAATGGCCAGGTGTTCTTCAGACATACTAGAGGCAACAGATTTATTTTTTTTAAACTGAACAGCAGGTGTATCCACACATCAAGTGCACATGCGCAGGGGAGAAAAAAAAAAAAGGGGTTACTTCTAATTTAAAGTATTCAAATATCAAGCTTTTCATCCTACACTGTGAAGTTTACATTCATATACACTTTGAAATATTCATACTCAGAGCTAGACAAGAACAAATAAAAATTGTGTTTACAGCAGTAGGAACCTGAGTTTAAATAAAATCGATGTGTATTTATATTATGGGGTTCCTCATACCTCTGCAGGAGGAGGACGTTACTTAAGATGAATCAATGAAGAAGTAAATCATATCTAACAACGTACTTTGTAAACCCATCCTGCTCTTGCCCACATGTAACGAATGTGCTTTTCTTGATAGTTCCATGGGATCTCAGTCCTGATGCACACCTTTACTTAAGGTTCTGCACAAGACGTATATTATTTGCAACATTTTATATGTAAAAATCAACTAAATACATGTAGTTCTTATTGTGTAGTTCTATGTAGTTATTATTACCCTATAATAATAGTCAGAACAAAATATAACCAGTATTTAAATATTACCAAACACTTCGAAGTGCGAAATATCATGATTTTTTTTCCTCTCTGAATAAGAGCAATGTAGACAAACAAACAACCGTAAGGGATACCAGCTTACTGACTTGAATTTTGTGTACACAAAACCTGTGACGGAATTTTCGGAAAGTGCGGATCACATGACAAATTTGCAGCAAAAAGTCAGAAATGGTGACGCGCAAAGGGCGAGTATTCGAAACTGAGCCTGAACGGAAAAGAGCAAGACGTGAACACGACAAGTAACGACAGTTACTGGTAAGTCAAACACGCTATTATCATTCAACCCTCGCTCTCATCGCCACACTGGCAGTCGCATGCGCCGTCCCCTCTGTTGCATGTCACGCTGTCGATCTCGCGCAGTAATGTTGTAGACTATAGTGGGAAATTAACACTAGTGTTTTTTTTATGGTTGTGTGACGTCACTGAATTGTGTGTACACAAACTGTTCAGGTATTTAGGTGAATGAAAGTCAGTGGCAGATTTGGAATCTCGCCCTGCAAGTTCTCGACCACTTGCACTGTGTTATTGGTGGAAAAGTGAGAAATGAGTGGCAGAACATACCTTTAAAGGTTGTGTAATGGTTTCAAAATTGTGTGTCATGTTTCTGTACATGTTGTTTAGTGGATTTAAGATGCAGATCCAGTTGCTTTATTAAAATCCGCTTAATCCCACTAGTGTCACGGGGAGGCTGGAGCCTATCTCAGCCGACATTGGGCTATGGAGGTAGACCCTGACCAGCTCATCAGACCATCGGAGGGCAACACACAAACACCCATTCCCACTCACACACATTCATTCATTTTCTAAGCCGCTTAATTCTAATCCTCTGGGCGAATGCAGGGTACACCCTGAACAGCTCGCCAGGCCATCGCAGGACCAACACACATACAACCATTCACACTCACTGTCACACTTAGGGGTGGCTTGAAACAGCCAATTAGCCTACTGTGCATGTTTTGGACTGTGGGAGGAAACTGGAGTACCCGGAGGAAACATATGGAAGCATGGGGAGAACATGCAAACTCCACACAGAAACGCCCGAGTCCAGAAATCGAACCTTCTTGCTGTGAGGTGGACGTGCTACCCACTGCGCCACCGTGCCGCCCTACTCAGACACACCTAGGGTCAATCTGGAACAGCATAATGTGCATGTCTTTTACTCCCGAGTCAAACATGATAAGTCTGTACCCCCAAGTATGAACTCGGCAAACTTGGTATTGCCCTTTCGTGGTCAGGTTTGTAATCATGTGTGCTGGTGGTCATGTGATATGTGAGCCAGTAGGCAGTGAAAGGGATGCTGGCATGTGTAGTGCGAATCCTGAGTGCACGCAAATTACATGACATGGTGTAATTTAATATAATGTCTGCCTATCTCAGCCAACTCCGGGAGAAGACGGGGTGCACCCTGAACAGTTTTCCAGACCATTGCAGGGCCAACACACACACACACACACACACACACACACACAACCATTTACACTCACACTCACACCTAGGGTCAATTTGGAACCGCCACTTAATCTACTGTGCATGTTTTGGACTGTGGAAGGAAACCGGAGTACCCAGAATAAACCCACGCAAGCATGGGGAGAACATGCAAACTCCACACAGAAATTCCCGAGCCCGGAAATCAAACTCAGGACCTTCTTGATTAGAGAAGGTCAGGAAAATGTCAGAACTGTTCGATTTTTTGAGTTGTAAAGATGCGAATACTCCCATACTGCATTAGGTGTTGGACCCTGATGTTTTTGACATATTGACCTCTTAAAGAGTACTTGATGCCTGCATTTACATTTGTGGCATTTGGCAAATGCCGTTGTCCAGAGTGACTTATATATTTATCTCATAGAGTTTAGGGTGACCGGTCTTGCTCATGATACCCACAATGGCGTGACCATGCATAGTCAGTGACTGCTAGCGAAATGCGGCATGAGAGGCAAATTTTTCTCAAGTGAAGCGAAATGAACAGGTACAGAGTTTAACTGAGCTGAACTTTCCTGAAAGCGAGTCGAGCGATAGCCAATCAGAGCTTAAAGATACCATCGCTCGACAGAGCTCCAATTCCTATTCCTTATTTTCCTACAGGCTTTCATATACCATCGAAAACCGGCGATTTCACATGCAGTTCAGTGACAAACCAATCCACGTGTCAATCATCGCTTCCTGCGTGAACGCGACTTCAATCACTGAGCCCAACTTGACAGTTGAAGCTCCTCTTTTTCACCGAATCGGCCGAGATAGACTCCC
>JAQMYF010017881.1:0-15649 GCA_030014195.1 Neosilurus mollespiculum
TTGCCCGCGCCTGTTTTGAATCTGCCGTCTCACCGGAACTACGTCACCTACCTTGCGTCACTTACCTGCGACATCCTATCATCCTGGGGGCCTGAGGTCTTGTATTTTCTGCCTGTAAGTACGTTTAGTGAGTCTGATGGCTTGGTTTAAGTTGGCTCTGGCTGTCTTCAGTGCATCCTTGTTACAAGACTTAAAGGCTGAGTTTTCAGCATTTTGCGTGCTTCCACATTCATCCAAGGTTTTTGGTTGGCCCTGGTGGTGATATTTTTTATGACACTGACGTCCTCCATGTATTTGATTGTTATATGTTGCAGCCACTTTGAACATGTACCAGTCTGTGCACTCAAAACAATCTTGCAATGCCTCCATGGCCCCCTCAGACCACTTTCTCACCTGCCTAAAATTGTTATAAAATAGTGGGTTTTTCCCAGATCAACAGGGGCTTGTATGGTGGAATTAGCATAACAGATAAGTGGTCAGACAAGCCGATGTGAGGGTGAGGGGCTGCCTTGAATGCATTCGCAACGTTTGTGTAGGCTTTGTCTAGAGTGTTCATTCCCCTGGTTGCAAAGTCCACAGTGGTGAAAATGAGGAAGGACTGTTTTCATGTTTGCTTGGTTAAAATCGCCAGCAACAACAAAAATCACCTCTGTGTGGGAAGTTAGCAACTCACTGATATACCACTAAAGAACACTCATAGCCTCCTTGGTGTTAGCACTGGGGGCACGTACACAGCAGTGATGATACCAGCAGTAAACTCCCTGGGCAGATAAAATGGTCTGCAGATCACTGTCATTAGCTCAATGTCTGATGAGCAGAGACTAAAAACAGTTGTAGAATTTTTACAGCAGTTGTTATTGATGCACATACATAAGCCACCACCTCTGGATTTACCGCTGAGTGCACTGCTTCTGTCAGTGTGAAAAGTAGCTAGCCCGTCGATGCTAATAGCGTTAGCCAGAATTAATGAGTTTAGCCAGGTTTCTGTCAGAATGATGGCACAGCAGTTCTTTAACTCCTGTTTAGATGTAAAGTCCAGCAGGAGAAGGAAGATGGATGGGAGCGGTGTTTTGTAGGAGTTACCTTTTAGCTTAGCCATTAGCCATCCCCAACAGCCCCGCTTCCGCCTACCGTCACACCGCCTCTGGTTGCCCTGCTGTTGTTATCTATTGAAGTTCATTCATTCACATAGATACCAAAACAGAGAAGAGCTTAGATACATGTTTTCCTTGTAGCTTGATAGATGGAAAGACCAGTCAAGCAGTGATGAAGGATCAGAGAGAGCACTGTTCAGTACAGGGCATGATAAGTGCTTTGAGGTAGGAGGGTGCTGGCCCATTTTTGGTGTTGTAGGCAAGTAGCTACAAGAAGCCAGTGGAGAGAGCATAGTTGTGGAGTGATGTGGGAAGATTGGAAATGAGCTGTATAGCTGCATTCTTGATCAGAGGTTGCAGAGGTCAAATGGCACTCAGCGGCAGCCCTGCCAGTCAGTAAGTTACAGTAGACCAGTTATCTCACCAGACCAAAAAGGGTTCATTAGGAATAGGCATTTATTCTCCAATCTTAGGAGTCTGTTCAACACTATTTATAATGTTTCTGCCTCTGATACCCATAATGCTCTGATTTCATTGGATGCGGAAAAGGCTTTCGATAGAGTGGAGTGGAAATACCTCTTATACAAATTTGGTTTGAAGACGGGTTTTCTGTCTTGGATTAAATTACTATACTCCCCTCCACAAGCCTCTGTCAGGACCAGTAATGTTCAATCTGATTATTTTCACGTCTCTCGTTCTACTCGACAGGGCTGTCCTTTGAGACCGTTGTTGTTTGCATTAGCAATTAAACCCTAGGCTACAAAATTTCATACTAATTCACGGATTTCAGGTGTTCTTAGAAATGGGATTGATCTTAAGGTCTTTCTTTATGCAGATGATCTTTCATATGTTTCAAATTTGCCAGTCTCTGCTCCTGCAGCCCTTGCTACTCTTCAGTCATTTGGCCAGATATCTGGATATAAACTCAACATTTGCAAGAATGAGATTTTTCCGAATAATAAAGCTGCTGCCGAATTCCCACTTCAAAATTTTCCCTTTAAAATTGTCCTTTATAGTTTTACTTATCTTGGTATACAGGTTACTCTCAAATTTGATGATCTCTTCAAAGCTAATTTTACTTCTCTGCTATCCAGAATTCGTGAGGACTGTGAACTCTGATCAATGCTTAACCTCTCTTTGGTGACTCGCATTATTTGTGTAAAAATTAATGTCCTACCAAAGTTCTCTTATCTCTTCCAGTGTGTGCCCCTGTTTCTCTCACAGTCTTTTTTCCGTAGATAGCCTGATTTCCAAATTTATTTGGAACAGAAAGGTTCCCAGGTTGCATAAACAATGCTTGCAAAGGCCCAAACCTTTGAGAGGGATGGCCTTGCCAAATTTTACATTCTATTATTGGGCCGCCAATATTAGGATACTTAATTACAGGCTCCAGTTTAAAACCTATGATTCTCCTCCTACTTGGCTTGTAATGGAGGCAAATTCTGTTCGGGAAGTCTTTCTAAGGGCATTAGTACACTCTCCCATCAACTGCCCAGTTTTGGGTTATACTAATAATGTGATTGTTAAATCATCTCTCCGTATTTGGGTCCAATTTAAACACTATTTCGGTCTGCAGTCATTCTGTACCCTTGCTCTTTTGGCCGCTAACCATGTCTTCTTTCCCTCTTTGGTAGATGGTAGAACTTGGTATTGATACTTTTAAGGATTTATATATCGATAATGTATTTGTGTCATTTCAGCAACTTTCCAATAAATACTCACTTCCCAAAAGTAATTTTTTTAGATATCTACAGGTTCATAGTTTTGTTCATGCCACATTCTCCATATTTCCCAATCCTCCTAAGGAATCATTTTTAGATTCTGAAGCCTGTCCTCACTTTAAGGGGTGTAATTTAAGGCTTTTATAACCAAATTACTGCTTTGTGCATGGAGTCCTTAAAATCATTGAAGGTTCGATGTGAAGAAGACCTTGGAGAATCTATCTCAGATACAGTTTGGACAGAGATTTTGATGCGTGTTCACAAATCGTCTATTTGTGCGAGAACCAGCCTTATACAGTTTAAGGTGGTACATCGCATCTATCTTACAAAGGTCCGATTATCAAAGATAATAGTTGTCTCACCTCTTTGCGATAGATGTCAACAATTCCCAACAAATCTTATTCGTTTTGGCTTTGCCCGTCTTTATATGCTTACTGAACAGAGATTTTCACTACATTGTCAGAAGTTATGGGGGAGGAATTACTTCCAAATGCTGTTAGTGCCCTGTTTGGGGTTTTTCCCTCTCTGCCGATAAAAAAGATGATTTAGCGTTTCTCACACTTTTAGCCAGGAGGCTAATTGTGATAAGAAATCTCCAACAACCCCCTCCCATATCCATTGATTTAAAGATGCTCTCTATTTTCTTAAATTGGATAAAATTTGACTCTTAAAAGGAGTCTTCTGATAATTTTTGGAATGTTTGGAGACCCTTTTTTTCAGTTTGTTGAAAAAGGAAATTTTCCATTTACTCCTGGTTGATAGAATTTCAATCTAATAAAAAATTTTTGTTTTGTTCCATCATTTTCTAATGTTTTGGGTTTTTTACTGAATTGTTTAATAATAGTTGTTGACTTTGTTATATTTGTCACTTTACTGATCTTATTGTAACTTTTTTTGCATGGCTTTGTGGACATATTGTTTTTGTTTTCTTTCCTTTTTTATTATATATATATTTTTTTAATTTGTTTTTTTAACTATGTGTAAAAATTCAATAAACAAAGTTTTAAAGAAATGTTGAAGATCTTCTTATGCACTCTTTCAGGTATTCACTAAAAGGAAAGAGGTTGAAGCAAAAAAGTTAAATAAATCAGAAAATTATGGGATTTGGAGGGGACCATTGACGAGTATGGGAAAGACACTAAGCAGTAGCTAAATTCTTAGATAACACAGGATTGTTTAAAGTGGAACACAATGTTCACGGAGTATTATAATTTATAGAAACATAAGTAGTTAAAGATTGCAGTGAAGAGCAATTGTTTTTCATATTATTTTTTACCAAGAAATAAAACAGAATTTTAATGCCCCTAATCAGCTCTCATCTGCTATGAAAAGCTTTAGATTATATGAGAAAGTTTGTGATTATCGCCGATAGTATCTATAATTCAGTGTGAAACATGCAAGGTAGAGTTGGATAATAAAGGACCAGCAATGCCTTATTGTATGGATTTTGGGTGTTCAAACCATTCAGGAAGGAATAAAGATGTTCGTTACTTCAATTTTCTGAAGGACGAGTGGTTGAAGTGTGATGCAACAGGCACATCCTGTCTATCCTAACCCCTGTCCTATCTAAGGTAATGTAACTGACATGTGTTTCCACTGTGACAAATCTATTGTTACGTAACAAGCATGTATCTATTGTTATATAGTGATGCTGTCATAGGTAATTACTAGCTATATAAGTGTGAAGAATACACTGTTGTTGTTGGATGGACTACACTGGAAACCTGGACAATTGAGAATATCTCCAAGGACACTGCTGCAAGACGCAAGACTGTGGACGTCACCAGCCGTCTCCGACCTTCACTACAATCAGCCTACAACTGCCACAACCTCATTGGCCCTGGATACGGACACTCTCCTGATTAAGACTGTTTAACTAAGTTGCTTAATCATACTCAGTCCATACCTGTGTACTTATTACATTCATTGGCTCATCCCAAATAAACTGTTAAACCGACTTTTTCTTGACTTGGACAGTTCCAGACATTTCTGGAACACCAGTACATGACAGAATCGAGAATGGACTGATGTTAGTTATATCTGGAAGGTCTAGCCAAATCAGAATCACCTTGTGTGCAGTAAGTAAGGTCGAAACTGAAACTAAAGCTCAAGGAAGATGCTGTTTCAACAGTATTTCAGTTTAAAAACAATCCAGAAATCCAGCATAGCTGGTGCTTACACAAAGATCACCAGATTAAGAGAAAAGAGAGAGGTGAGTCAGATCACGTTCATTTGTGAAAGTGGTGTGTTTCCCGACCATGTGCCAGTTTTGAGTTGTACAGTGATCTTGGTGGGTCTTATGTTGTTCATACCAAACAGAGATCACATACAGAGTTTTAAATGGATGAGAAAGACTCAGAAGATGTACCAAATCATTGAAAAAACCTCAATGATACACGCTAGCTGTATTGCTGGAAATTTTTCTCTATATATTTCATGTGTGAACTTCCATTTGATTGTCTCTAGTCCAGTTGGTCTGCTATTAGACTGCTGTATATCCATGAAACCAGAGAATGTTTACCTACAAGTATGGCTTCGCTAATGGAACACTGGTTTTTGTGAGTTTCAGTGTCTGTACAAAAACACCCTCTAAATCTATATCACTTTGGACATGGGATTTTGCACATGCTACAGAATACTTATAGCAGACTGAACAAATTTCAATCTGTTCCACATTCATATGTCCCAAAATTATGTGCTTTTCAAAAACCTTTGTGCAGTTGGTCTCCATGAAACTTTCACCATGAAAATTTCTGAGCAGACTTAGGGTGTACTCACATGTAAGCGATATGGCCACAAAATAGGGCAAAATAGTACAACTTTTTTTTTCATTGGTTTCGGCTGGCCTTCAATAAAAATCTTCAATATAGATAATCATTGAGGATCCGTGACCCTACTTTGGCTGTATTTGTATTGTGTTGAACCTGCCCTTATAATGTAAATAAAACAAATCAAGTGCTTTCTTAATGATTTTTTAACGCTTTTTTCTCTGTATATTTTACATATAACCTCCATTTGATTGTCTTGAGTCCAGTGGGTTTGGATGAATTAGTTCTGTATTCCAGCATGAGCTGCTCAGCTTGGGTTTATGGGACAGCTGATATTTCAGCCTACACTATGGGTTTGAAGCTAAAACATGGACATTTGTTTGAGATAGTGGAGTGCAGATCTGCGCCTTCCTCTAAGATGCATTCATTCCATGTCAGATCAGAGCATAATTACCTGTTGGAGATTTTTTATTAATTATACCTGGGGATTTATTATTTATTTTGACACACGTAACAGACTAGACCAGCTTTCCAACTCGCGCTGATGAGGGAAAATCCTATATTATATCAGAGAAGAGATTATGTAGGAAATCCAAGTTGAGCTAGTTATTCCAGTAAAATAAAAAATAAATAAATAAATAATAGAATATATATATTTCCCATATGTCCCCTGTAATACATCCCAAAGAATCAGATCCTGGTGGAAATGGAACAGATCTGAGATGAGCGTTCCTCTGTCTATTGTGAAAAGCAGCTTGAGTCGTAAGTACACTGACACTGGAACAACCATTTATATTTAGAAATAATATTATATTTTTATATTACCTGTGTGAGATGGCAAGAGGCACATTGCGTGTAGGAAATATGCAGATTTTTTTTTTTAAATGAAAGTGTAAATAGAGGCACACAGGACTCCTGCCAGCCTCCTCTTCATAGAAAGGGTGGGTTCACGTGACCTGTGCATCATTTTGTGACCTTTTCTTTGTAAAAAAAAATGGGGCGGATTTGCGTGATGTGTCATAATTTCATGGGTTTTTTTTTGTCAAAAGGGGTGGATTCGCGTGACGTGCAAAAATCAGTCGCTTGAGCCATTCAAAAACAAGCAAAAAGGACTGAACTGCTTTCAAAGCTTTTCGCTTGTATTTGAGCCACTCTGAATTTGTACCAGATTTTGAGCAGGTCCAAAACTTTTTCCAAGACCGGGAAAATGGACCATTTACCTCAAATTATCTCATGATTGTTTACATGTGAGCTATGCTTAAAGCCTGCCAATTTTAATGTACACAAAGTTAGGCCATTAAACCTGTGTATCCTTTTGAGGGTTGGTTTTGATTATCTAATGGCATGATTTAGATCTTGTTATATTTAACTTGAAAATTTATACTAGGTTTCCGAATTTGTGGTTCCATTAGCAAAGCCATAAATGCTATAGCCTAGGCGAACGCCATTTTTACAGGGTAGGTTACCAGGTCTTTCCACAACCCTTCACAGAGCTCGGTATTACTAGACAGGGTTACTGAACTGTAACTGGTAACTGTAACTGGCAACTGGTAAATAAAAGACTAGTAAATAAAAAAAAAAATGCAGCTGGGGGTATAAATAAAAAATAGCTTACACTTCAAGTCTGATTTACATATACAGTTTTTGAACATAACTGTTATGTCCTGGTGCTTGAACCTAATACACTATCCCAACACTTTTTATAACTACTGTAGAAGCATGATTATGTTTGATAAACTTGTATAATGATATGATTGAATGGTGATTAATGTTATGATTAAGATTGGTAAAATTGTAGTTGAACTCTTAGATGATTAAGTGATGATTAATGTAATGATTGTTGTATTATGATTGATAATCGTAATTACAATGTAATATGATAGGTTCTTGATTTTGACTCCATGTATCCTGGTGAATTGAACTGTGTCTGCCACGACATAATTTTGGTGACCCCGATGTGATCAGGCAGGGGCCTTCTCGTCCACCTGGGGAGAAGTACAGATCCAGTGTGGCCACAGGTTAGCACTTTCTACTACCAAAATAGGGGCTTGGTGGTTTCCCCGACTCTTGGGTGTCCGAGGTGTTGAGGTGTGGACCCTCTGATCATGAACTAAATTGTTGTAAATTAATAAAAAGCTAAAATGACCAGTTAATGGAATTTGTTCTGTCATATTCTTTTCTGCTTAAGCATTAGTGCATGAGACCTGCTTTTCCTTTCTTGCATGAAATTCTGAAGGTGCCCTGGTGTGGGAGTGTTGTGTCTATGCCATATCAGTGGAAGGCTTATTTGCCCTCAAGAGGTGCACCTAAAAATTAAGGACAGAGACTTATTAAATTTTACTCCAAGATGCTGGTTCAGTTTATAGGCTTCTGTGATCTAAGGACTGGCCTGAGGTCACCAGTTGGTTTATGCTTACTTTCAGAAGAGTAATAAAAGTGTCAATCAAATTCACAGTAAGATTAACCCTGAGGAGTATTAAAAGACACATTTGTCCGGAAGTGATTTGCAGTATGTTTATCTGGCCTAAGAGAAATGGAAGATTTTAAGTCTGCATTTTGCATGTGAATATGTGTGGGTAATTACTGCATGCAACCAATGATTAAGGGGGAAAAAAGGATAATAGTGTCATAAATGAGATAAAGAGATTACAGACAAGCAAATGAGAGAAACAGAGAAGCTAGCTGATGTTTATTTATTTTTGTTCAAAATCAGGATATAGAAAAATATATAGGTTAATGTGAATACAAATTATAACTTGCAAGTGGATTTTAGTGTAAGGGTATAATTATATGCATACTTTTGAACAGATGGAGCTTTGGGAGATGATACATTATAGGTATATGCTGGTGACAGTTCAGAATAGGAGAGATAGGTTGCAGCAGCTCACAGGTTTTGGTGTTGAAGTGAATAGTGAGAGAGGCCTGCTAGAAACAGCTGTAAATGTTAATCACTTCTGGCAGGAGAGGTGTTACCATCCAGGAGAACCCTGGATGAAAAAGGACATGTGTGAGCTGCTGATATTAAATGGGATTTTTTTGAGAGGAAAGTAATGGGAATTAACATTGTGGGGGCCTGAGTTTTGGACATTATGTGAATGTCAGGCATTTAATTTAGCCTGGGTCTGGCCCAGAGTATTGAAAAATGAATTGCTTCGGCATCCTGGGGATGACAGTATGTGGACCGAGAAACACCCGGAATGATCTAGTCAAAGGAAAGCAAAGTGGATAACAGGGAATTTGTCCCATATTCCCCTTGGCCAGGTCAAAAAGTGTGGGTAAAAGTGATTACAGGATGGTGGAGAGTTTGGTGGGGGACGAAAAGGGAGTTATTTCAGCGAGGAAGAGACAAGCACCCTACGTCTTTAGATTAGCGAAAATACCAACTGTAGAATGTATAGTGGCTGGTTTTAAGACAGGTTCGGTCAAAAGGTGTTGGTGTGAATTATTTTGATCTATACAAAGTATCACATTCTATGTGACTACTGTGAGTTTCGATTCCTTCTCTATGTATTCACCTCTCTCAAGTGAACTCTCGTTTACATCATGTTTTGTCGCAAGGTCACATGAGATTACAGATTTTGCTATTGTTACATGGAAAAAATATGGATGGAACAGTAGCAAAACAGTGAGTATTTGAAGGAAAAATATACATGAAGTATCGAAAGGACAAAGTATATGAAACAAGAGCTAAGTTTCCCCTTGATATGGTTAAGGATTCAGGATCATAGTAGATTAATCATAGGCAAATGACTATTGCAGGTGTGTATGCCTCGTAAGGTAGATGTCAGGTTCTCATGTTACCGTAGCATCATGTTTTTGTTACCCCCTAAACAATAAGTATGGGAGTATGGTTTTGCTAATGGAGTCTAAATTTTTAGGTTAAAAGAAACAAGCTCTAACTGAGGTCAATTAAAAACTCAACACTATTTCCTTCATAAAGCATATAATTTGGGACATGTGAAGGGGTAGCAGATTAAATTTTGTGCATGCGGCCAGAAATATTTGGAAGCATGTGCAAAGTGGTAGATTAGATGGTGCTAGTGTGTGCACACTAATGCTCACAACACAAGTGTATCAGTTGCAAAGCTTAACTCATAAAGAACATCTTTTATGCTGGATGCCCACTGCTTTTCATGATTAAAATTGTTAATACGTCTTCCCCTAACTATTTTTAATTTTTTTATTTTTACCAGATCTCATATTGTGCTCGCATTTCTGGCATGTGTTACTGTGGTTCCTGTTAATACCAAGCAGACAGAAATATTACATGCATGAGAGCCACACATAAAGGATCAAATTGGCAAAATATCAGATAAATGGACGAAGAGAACCAAGGACTTAAAAACGAAATGGCCTATTGAAGTACATTCAGTAAAGTACTGTGTGAGCATATGCAAATTCTATTAGAGAATTATAAGCCTAAAGATTCTAGGAAGAAAAGGTAGGATAAGAGGACAGCAGAATTGATAGTACTAGACAAGTTCAGAGTGGAAGGAGAGTGACAGAGAGAAGGACATGCAGGCAGGGGAAAATAATGAGTTTGAGATTACAGTTGAGCTTAGCGCACTGCCGGGAACAGTTGAGCCCAGTGCACCACTGCCCTACCCAGTAAATCTGGGAAGAGGGGGTGAAATAGACCCCCACCCATGGGGTAGGGGGATAAACCCAGTATTGAAGGCAGAGCTCACTTTCAATTATAAAAAGGAGGTAGATATGCCATTGCCACTGGGAGATGGAAGCCCAGACAGAGGGGGAAGCGTTTCACAGGAGGGGGAGAAAGATAATCAGTTACAGGAGGAAGTAACCAATAACAGACATAGTTCAGTTGGTGAGTTGAGAAGGGAGTTTGAAACTGGAGAGCTAGACAAAACCTGGTGAGGCACACAGTATAAAAGAAGAGATGAGAATGGAAGGTCAGTACTAGATGCCTATGCTGGTAGGCAGGAGAGTCCAGCACACAGAGAGGAGAGGGAGTCACAGGTGTGTACATCAGCGTGGGCTCAGCAGGGCAAGCCCAGACAAGAAGGATGGCGATCAGAAAGTCTGGCACAGAGAGTAGTAGGTACAGAGCCAGAAAGGAGACAGAATTTACAGGAAGAACAGTAAAAAAAGGGAGACAATGCCTTGACCAGTGACAGCAAGCTGATCATTACAAGAAAGGTTAGCTGAGTGTGGGATCTCAAGAATGCCACAGGAAAAGGAGCAGAGAAGGCAGGATAGGAAGGGAGATAGAGTACGGACTGAGGTAGAAGCTATAAGGAAAAAAGTTAATGCAAATGACACACAAGCAGAAAAAAATTATAGCAGAGATAGAAAATTCACCATTAGTAAAGATCGAAGGACAGAAGAAACATCTGTCACCAGGTCAGGCCAAACATTTCGAGTACAGGAAAAATCTCATCAAATGCAGCTACTGGTAAAAGGGTGGAACGCACAATATATACTCTGGCAGACCCAAGATCTGGAGGGATTGGTGGATCTGTGACTTCGAAGATAAAACGCAGGGGAAGCTATTAGCGTTGAGAGACTTGGCAAGAGCAATAGGCATAACTGACACGTGCAAAATAATGTAAGTGCGGATCCAACTAACCTAAGAAATATCACCACCACTGCATTAGATGCAACGATGTTTGACCCTTATAGAAATACAGTGTGGAGTCCATTCCTTCTCGGATGGATTTAAATAAACTGCAGGGAGAATCCATCTCAGAAGGAGAGCACCCTATGACTTATTACCAGAGAATAAAAAGAAAGATCATGGAAACATGCATCATCAGACAATAACCCACTCCAAACAGCAATGTTTAGAAAAGTAGTGATAGAGGGGCTTCCAGATGATGTAAAAAGTAAGTTAGAAAATGTTGTGGAATTTAAATACAGAACTGAGTTGGAATTCTGTGACCCATGCTCTTAATAAATACAGAAGGCCAGAAAAAAAAAAAAAAACTAAAAGAACAAGAAACAAACATTCTCAGGAAGGTGGCACATCTTCAACTAGGAGAGCTTACAGCAAAATAAAAAACAAGAAAAGCATTAAACAAACAGATTTTGGAGATAAAGCTCCCAATTCCCTGTAACTCACATGGCACAGGAAACGCAACCAAACACACCAGTAATATACTGAGCACCAATACCAATGCAAACAGCACCATCCACTGTCCCAATAGCGGTAGTACACCCTCAGCCACCACCTCCGCCAACAGTCATACATGTACAACAGCCATATCCGTGGCTGGTGAATAGGGCAGTGAATGAGGTAGTAGAGGATTACCTGGCCAAGGTCCCTAATCCACACACATTACTATTAAATACACCACCAGAGGCACAATATTTCACAGTGATAGATTTGTGTTCCGCTTTCTTCAGGGTCCCCTTGGCAGACAAATCACAAATATCTCTTAGCTTTTACATTTCATGGCCAACAATACACATACACACAGATGCCACAAGGCTTCAAACATCCCCCACATGTGTTTAATAAGGTCCTCAAAAATGATTTAGCAGGGATAAATGCCGCAAGCCAGGTAATCTCGTAGTGTAACGATATTTTAATATGCTCCCCCACAATCGAGGAGTGTCATCGAGATTCCATAGCGGTCTTTAAGAGTCTGGCACAGGGAGGACACAAAGCATCAGTAATCAAATTACAGTAGTGTCGACCACAAGTAGAATATCTGGGGCGCACCATAGCACGTGGTTTGAGGGCAATCGCTCCCTCACAGCTCAAGGAGATTAGCAAGGCACCCAAACTGATGACTGTGAGGCAAATGATGACCTTTTTGGGTATGACAGGCTTCAGTTCAGACTGTGTTGAGGATTATTCAACAAAGGTGGCTCCATGTAGAGCCTTAATTACCGCTGCTGGCTCAAAAACATTGTCTGCTCCATTACACTGGACCTCAGATTCCTTAGTAGCATTCTAAACCATTAGACAGGAACTGCAAAGCACATCAGCGTTAGCCACGCCAGACTATAATAAACCTTTCCACCTTTATGTAGCCAACCAATGTGGTGGATATGTGTCTGTGATATTAATGCAAGAAACATGTAAAGGACATCAAAAACAACCGATAGCCTATTCTAAAACAGCTATAAACTCGATGGAGTGGCCCAGGGTTGGCCTCCCTGTCATCAGGGAATGGCAGCAGTTCACTACGCACACTCTAAAGCATCTGTGTTAACCATGGGACATGCAGTAATAATTCACACACATCATAAAATAACAGAACTGTTGGAACATGGATGCTTTGTGTTAAATGTTGACTGAACTCAACAATACTGTAGTCTGCATACTGTAGTCTGCATAGTACGCTAAAGAGCAATGGAATGCAAAGTGTAGTGAAGCTTGAGCAATGTTGAAACCAGGAAAATGCAGAACTGCAATAAAGACAAAGCTTACTCATGTTAAACAATAAAAAATACTTAGGGAAAGGATCAAATGACAAAAAATAAAATGAGATTGAGGTACTTACACATGGTTGAAATGTTGAAAAAAACAGCATGCCGATCAAAATAACCTGTGTGTACAGCTTGAAGGAATAAAATCAAATGATGTTACACAGAAGTTGGTGCTTATTAGAAGGCGCCAATTTTTTTTTTCAAAACTTCCAAAGTGACCTGAAAATAAGGGGAATTAGGATGAGCAAAAATGATGTCATCAGGAGAGGATGATGTCAAATCTGGGGTGGTATTGGGACAAATGTGAAAACAATGGGAAATGAGAAAAATATGTAAATCGAGGCGGGAAGAGTTAAAATGGCTTAAAACCATGAACAATTGACTCAGCATATGGAAGTTGAAAAGAAGGAGGTGCCAAGGGTACAGAAATGTATATAAGTGAGGGAATTCAGAGGGAAACTTCAGACCAGCTGCTCTCAGACTTGTATGTGATTGACTGCAACTCTGAATAAAAAGAATCTTGCTTCTCATCTTCTACATTGATATCTTTTATTTTGAGTGATTACTGAGTTATTGAGTATGATCTAAGAGAAAAGAGAGGGACCTTATTTTCACCCAGCGTATGTCCGCTCAGAAAGAGCTCTTAGTTTCGACAGATCCCACTCCCTACGATAATCACACTCTCCACCCAAGGAGAGAACAATACAGGAGCCAACACAGAGATCTACAAACCATTGACATGGGTGAATGGATTTCCATGTACAACATGCATTTCTCGAAATTGCCCATAACCAGCCCCACAGAGACATAGGTCACTAACATCCGGCCAATATAACAAAGTATTCACAAGGAGCGAATTAGTAGATAAGGCACAAGTGTACGGCTATGCAGAAGGCCAAGGAACAGCATTAATCACTATGAATGGTTGACCAAGGAGATTAAAAATATCTAAAATAAAACAAGAAGACACTGGAGTGGCACTTGACAAAACATAGAGGGATCAGAATGGGGAATGGAACGGAGACAGGAATTCACTCAACCATGTTTGAAGAAAAGAACAAAGCACAAGCAGAACTTTGGTACAAGGCTCAAGCCAATGTGTGGTACCAGTGGGCAAAATATTCAGCACACAACTGGACTGTAAATGATGAGGAGTGTGTGGTATGTACATCAGGAAGGAGGAAATTAGAGGTAGTACCACTTCCCTATAACACTGAATCATGTTTCCAGTTCAGTCAAGGGACTGCAGAAATATATGGAACACAAGTAATCCAGAACACTTCCTTCACTGTATATAGAAACCATGAAGTGACACAAAACTTCATAAGGAGATGTGGGAATATTACTAGGTGGCCCCAGATGACTCGTCTGAGGCCACCTAGTGACAGAGTGTCCTTTATGTGGGCACGGAATTACATGCTTGAGTGTTACAGGAACAAGGGGGTCAGAAACGTGGGTAACTTTACGGGTAATTGTAAAACAATATGGGATATAAGCAACACAATTCTCAGTGGAGTCCTTCCAGGATAAATGGGGAGTAGTCAAAACCAAAATGGTAAATGGGAACTCAAAGGTAATCATGGGATGGTGTAGAAAGATACCACCAGTGCTCAAACATCAAACAGTACCACTCGTGGATATATGGTGGGTATGTGGAGAAATGAGGCTAAGGATTGCCACTCTCTTGGATTATTTACAGATTATTTACCAGATTAATGATAATCACAGAGGTTCGGATGTATATGACTGGGGAGGACATGGGAAGAATCAAAAGAGTTTACCAATCTGATCCAAAGGTATATTTGGATGCCATAGGGCAACCCCGTGGAATTCCAACAGAATGCAAGGCAAGGAACAAAATAGTGGCTGGCTTTGAGTCAATCTTTATATATAAGTTATATAATTATATTAACAGTATTAATAAAATTAATTAATTAACAAAAATTATATAATATTTACATATATATATATATATGTGGGAAAAATAATAGTACTACAATTTCATCCTGACAAGCCTGTTTCACCCAGTGGGCAACTATTATTTTTCCCATATACATAAACTATTATTTTTCCCACATACAATATATTTAGTTCTACTTCGACGTATCGAGCACTGTTCTACGGAAAATCGACTCAGGATTAGATATATATATATATATATATATATATATATATATATATATATATTATAATCAGCAATGATTCATTATATATCACTATACTGATGAAGCATTGCGGGGGAACAGGTAACTGCCACCAGTACCATGACTCTCCAAAACAGACAGGCGTTGGACTGGCTAAAAGAAGGAGGCGTGTGCATGCTCTTCAGAGAGTATTGTTGTACTTATTGTTGAGCATTGTTGTACATATTGTTGAAGAAAAAATGGCAAGCATGCTCCTGGGCCAGGGTCTCAAGAAAGAGATCAGCACTACCTCTACTTCTCTCAGAACACTTCCAAGAACTCAAGAAACCATATGTGATAAGAGACATTGCCAGTCTTTCTCTAACTAAACAAGAGAATATATAAGTAACATGAATGTATGAGTGTAAAAGACTGAAAAACTGTTTTCCCTCTGTGTGACTCAATGAGACAAGAAATTACTCCAAGCTGTATATGAACTTCTACATCTACACATATAGGCACAGACACATATAGACATAGCCTAT